>MU399915.1:0-123955 GCA_022578945.1 Hypoxylon fuscum | reverse complement strand
AAAAATAAAATAAATATATATATATATAAATAAATAATATTTTTATAATTAATAATATTTTATTTTTATATAAAAAATTTATATAATTAAAAATACCTTAGATATAATTTTAATTAAAATATAATATATTAATTAATATATAATATTATTAAGTATAATAAGCGAAAAATAAAAAAGCCAATATTAATATATACATTAAAAGGTGAAGTGGGTGCGTTCATTTTATGACCCAAATGGGAAAGCGGGGCGGGTAACCTGTGCAGGTAACCAGGTAAGTTACCTACTACTTGCTGAGCCCAGGCCCCAAAGGCGCTAACACTATATCGGGGTTAGTTCTCATGTAGGTATTGTCAAGTCTAACCCCGACCGGGACTGCAGGGCCAAAATTTCTATTTTTCCATTTTCCAGCCTCGCCGCAAAGCTCCACTGTCAACAGCTCAATCCATCTACAACATCGTAGGCAGAGCTTGACATTTACTGTCAATTCTTCCTGCACTTCACTTTTCTGTCGCCGCACAACCCTTCATCTTTCATCCTTCACACTTCGCTTTTCCCGTCTTTGTATCTTTACGTGGATGGGATTGGATTGAAACCATGAACGGCGATAGCTATTCATCGTCTCGAGGTAAGAACTGCTCATCATTGATTTCTGTACTCCTAAATTGAATCTGACCAAACCATCTTATCTAGATGGCCGACATGGCTCATCTCGAGATTATGCTCGCGATGACCGGCGAGACCGGGGTGATCGAGGTGGTGGTGATCGACGCGACCGAAGACGAAGCAGATCGCCTCGTCGATCGCACCGTGATGCGAGGGACGAGGATGCATACGCTTCGAGCCGCAGCCATCGGGACCGTGAACGCGAAGACCGATACGGCGGCGGTATTGGTGGCGGAGGCGTTGGCGGCGGTGGCCGAGATCGTAGAGACCGAGAATGGGACCGTGATCGCGGCTCGAGGAGAGATGGTCGTCGCGATGACGGTGGCAGGCCCCCCCGACGCGATCGCGACTTGTTCGATGATCGCCGTGGCGACAGACGAGGAGATCGTGGAGGAGACCGTGGAGGAGGAGATCGTGGAGGAGATCGTGGAGGAGACCGTGGCGTAGACCGCGACAGAGCTGAGAGAAACCGAGATGACGACCTCTTTGCCCAGAATCGACGAGGTCGTAGCCCAACGCCGCCGCCCAAGAAGCGCGAACCGACGCCAGATCTTACCGACATTGTTTCCGTTCTAGATCGTAAAAGACGAATGACGCAGTGGGATATCAAACCTCCTGGCTATGAGAATGTCACAGCCGAACAAGCTAAACTATCCGGCATGTTCCCTCTACCTGGTGCTCCCCGACAACAGCCCATGGATCCTACGAAACTCCAGGCATTCATGAATCAACCCGGCGGTGCTGTAAATAGCGCGTCGCTGAAGCCAGGCAATTCCAGACAGAGCAAACGACTCATCGCCCACAACATTCCTCCGGGCTCGACAGAGGAGACCGTCATGAACTTCTTCAACCTACAACTGAATGGTCTTAACGTGGTCGAGAGCACCGACCCCTGCGTTCTTTGCCAGGTCTCCAAGGACCAGTCCTTTGCTCTCCTTGAGTTCAGGCACGCTTCGGAAGCCACCGTTGCACTTGCTCTCGATGGCATCTCAATGGAGCCTGATGATACCACGAATGGCGCGGGTAATGGTGACGGACGTGGCCTTAAGATACAACGCCCGAAGGACTACATCGTTCCGGCTGTCGCAGAGGATACACCATACGAACCTGGCGTTGTCTCTAAGGTCGTCATCGACACTCCGAACAAGATCAGCATCGCAAACCTACCCCCGTATCTTACCGAAGAACAAGTTATGGAGCTCCTAACATCGTTTGGAGAGCTGAAGGCACTGGTCTTGGTCAAGGACGTAGGAACCGAAGAATCCCGCGTAAGTCATCGATACATTGTAAAGTTGCGTGTATTTACATTCTGACGTTTGATAGGGTGTTGCGTTTTGCGAATTCGTCGACCCCGCCGCGACAGATATCGCTATTCAGGGCCTGAATAGCATGCTCATTGGAGACAAGAATCTCAAGGTACAGAAGGCTAGCATCGGTATCACTCAGGTAGCTGGCGTTGAGATGAGCGTCAGTGCTATGTCTATGCTTGCAGGAACCACCGCCATCGACTCAGAAGAGTCGCGGGTATTGCAGCTGCTTAACATGGTTACCCCCGAGGAACTAATGGATAACGATGACTATCAAGGTAAGCCCACTGTCTATCTTGCAAGTCTGACCCCGCTAATTTCATTAGAAATCTGCGAAGACGTCCAGGAGGAATGCTCCAAGTTCGGACAGGTGATAGACCTCAAGGTACCTCGGCCTACTGGAGGTAGTCGACAATCTGCTGGTGTTGGTAAGATTTATGTCAAGTACGACACCACCACTTCTGCAAAGAAGGCCCTGCAAGCCCTGGCAGGTCGAAAGTTTGCCGACAGAACCGTGGTTACCACGTACTTCCCAGAGGTAAGAGTCTACTTCTGAGACAACTGTTGTACACTTTACTAACCATGCCCAGGAAAATTTCGAGGTAGGAGCTTGGTGATCACGGGAAAGCTAGGTTCTTACAACTGGAGGTTTTCATCATGGATTCCGGCAATTTGATACTGCATAATATATGATGCGCGGGCAGGTAAGGGAAGAGGCAAGGGAAGAGGCTAAGCTACTTATCGCAAAAGCTTGCAGGATGCAGCATGTATAACAGTAGTGCGCGTTAGGAGATGCGTACTAATTTGCAACACTCGTCGGATTATAAACCGCTGAATGTGCTGGTTAGAACGATGCTATCACAATCGTTCGGGTTTCCTCGATGACGGTGGTAATCCACGAAGTGCCACCATGCTCTATCTAATTAAGATCAGGAGGTATGGTTAAAGTAAACCAACTTCCTAGGTACCCAGTGAATGAAAGCCGCTCTGAGACCAATGCTTAATATTGCCCTAGGTCTAGGTACCTACCTAGCCTACTACCGTTTTATTGGGATGGCTATGGACTTCTTTCGAACACTAGTTGAGGTAAGGCTTAGCTGCCTATAGATGCAATGGATGTTGCATTGTGCACCTGCTACAAGTCGCGGAGTATTCGGTACCTACCTCCCATAGAGTTAATCAGAGGGCCTGAACGAGGATATGCATACATGTAGGCCAATTGAAAGCCAAGTCTGCCGAAAAAATATGCATTTTCCAATAAAACGTTGGGTAACGTAAAAATGACTATATTATTACATAAGGTAGCATATATAAAAGTGATTACTATTTATCTGGTATGTCTCTCCTGTTGTCTTAACATTTTGTGCCAAAAGTAACCATCTCTTCAAACTTGAAGTTCGGCATAGAGTGAGCAAATACTCAATTCGATATGTCTAGATCATCGATGTCAGAGTATTTGCTTTCGAGCTCTGAGATAGGTCATCTTTACCAGCGAGCCACGCAGTCTCGGTTTCTTAGTCTTGCTGGCCAAGGACGCCTTCCCCGCGACATGCTCAGTCAATGGTTATCTCAAGATCGGCTTTATGCCCAGGCTTACATTAGATTTGCTGGCACGTTAATCTCCAGGGTTCATTTACCTACTAGGATAGGCGACCGGAGAACATCGGAGACGCTACAATGGCGTATCATCTCACTGCTGGAGACTGCACTCGCGGGCGTTACAAGAGAGCTCAAATTCTTCGAAGAGACGGCGGAAACATATGGTCTAGACCTTGAAGCTCTCGGGCCCGTTGCTGAATGTGGCAATCTATCGAATAAGACAGTAGACTTCGGCCCAAACAAGGCGACACAAGAATACATCGAAATGTTTGACTCCTTCCATACAACACCTGGAGCAAAGACGCTTCTGGATGGGCTGATAATCCTCTGGACTACGGAGAAGGTTTATTTGGACTCTTGGACTTATGCCAAACAACATGCTTTAGAAAATACAGATATAAATGGAGATCTAGATGGTGGGGCCTTGAGGAAGGAGTTCATCCCTAATTGGACGTCTGAGCAGTTCCACGCCTTCGTAACGGAATGCCGCGAGTGTTTAGACGCATACGCTGCGACCCAGAACGAGGACACGGATGCAGATAGTGCTGCATGCTCTATGTCATTGTTCAAGAGAGTCCTGGTGCTGGAAGAATCGTTCTGGCCTATGGTAGCTTGAAGATGCTGTTGTCAAAGCTCTTCATTGGTACTAAAAGCCAAACAACCTCTTCGCCCTAGCAGATCTCATTCGCAGGTTAGAGCTACTCCCAAGTCCTAGAAAGCAGACTGTTCACACGAAGTTTTATATGTGGTGTGGTGGATACAATGAGGTCGTTCTGTACCATCCGTAAATGTTGTTAGGTTCCATATCTCCTCCTTATCTTCATTCGTTTAATTCAATGTCCGGGGTCTACTTTTGCTACCCCACATTTCCGCGTTGTCCAGGTAACGACGGAATTTAGTGCTATGAAAACAGTCAACAACGACAAGGGAGATGCTCATATTATTTAATCCAGACCCGTTGCTCCACCCATTGAGGTTTGCAGTTTGATCCTCTCAAGTCAACGACGGATATTACTAACACTATAGGTCCCTTTAGACGAGGCTCACCACCGTGTCATTGATATATCAAAATGGCTGCTGGCGATCTTATTGATTTCGATATAATCGAAGGGCAGAAGGAAAACATCCAATCCTTGCCCGGGGGACGATCAGCAAAGAAGCTTGTCGAAGCCTTCTCACCGTCTCCTTTGCACAAACTAGCGACGCCTACACCCACAGACACAAAGAACATCAACGACTGCATCAGGGCCGAGTACGAGGAAGAGGTTGCAAATATTTCCGAGTCGGATGACCCTCTTGACGTGTTCGATCGATATGTGCGATGGACGTTTGACGCGTACCCGTCTGCACAAGCCACACCCCAGTCACAACTGCATACTCTTCTTGAGCGCGCCACCAAGACATTCATTGGTTCAGCCCAATACAAGAACGACCCTAGATATCTGAAGCTTTGGCTTCACTACATCAGGTTCTTCTCTGACTCTCCTCGAGAGACTTATGTCTTTCTCTCGCGCCATAGCGTTGGCGAAGGACTCGCTCTGTTCTACGAGGAATATGCTGCATGGTTGGAGAGTGCTGGTCGCTGGGCACAGGCCGAGGAAGTATATAAGCTAGGCATTGAGCGCGAAGCGAGACCCGTGCAGAGACTGGTTCGCAAATTCGGAGAGTTTGAGCAGAGACGCGCGCAGCAACCTGATTCGGGGGACGCTCCTTCATCACCAGCACTTCCTACCGTCCGTCCAGCGCTCGCTGCCAAGATGGATCCCTTCGTCGCCGCTTCAGCACGAGCAGCAGACCCGCAGGCTCCGAGGCCAAACATGGGTGTTGGCGGCCCATCCTCAAAGCCCGGGAAGGCTAAGCTTGCTGTGTTCTCGGATGCCAGCTCTGACGCAAGCGCGATGTCGAGTATGGGAGAAGGCGCGAAGGGTTGGGATACAATAGGATCGCTAGCGGATCGTAAGAAGGAGAATGTGATGGAAGCAAAGCCTTGGGTTGGGGAGACGTTGGCGACACAAGTGAAGAAGAGCAGTGGTCCGAAGATGGCTGTGTTCCGGGATCCTGTAAGTTGACGACTCCATCCCCAAGCGGCAATGCCCATTTGTTGATGATAGCAGGACTAATTGTTGGCTATTGTGCGATCATGTATATTCAGTCTTTGTCCAGAATAGCAGAGTCTCATATTGTTATTGCTCCATCAAAGCATCAAGTGGTCGTGAACTCGCAAAGTGGTAAGAGAGAACGTATCTTCGTTAACCTCGAGGCTATTTACCCAACACCCGAGGAGCCTGGAACTGAGCTCAGCTTCGAAGAGCTCTGGGCTGCAAACCAAGGATGGCTTGGTGTTTGCTGGGAAGACGGTAGCTTTATCGAAGAGCAGCAAGAACCACCGTCTCGGGGGCAACTATCGGAAGTAGACCTGCTTAGTCAACAGGTTGCTGAAAAACTCGTCGTGCACCAGGATATCGTAGAGTTGGACGAGAATGGAGCGATCAAGGACCAACCAAAGCCTGGGAAAAGCAAAAAGAAGAAGGTGATCGAAGTCAACGAGACTCAAATCAGTAGGTTCAATCTGACGCACCTGCCATTCACGTAGTCACTTGCACTCACAAATCTTTGAGAACATCGCACACCCAATTCGTCCCCTACCTTTCTCTCTCTCCCTTCTACCTAGACTAACGTCCCCCACCCTCTCACTTACGCGTACTCTTGTCTATTGTTTACTACCTTCTACAACCACACTCATTCCACCGTTTATTTCTTTCTCTCTCCCTCTCTCAGTTCAACAGTCACGCTCACTTCCCCGATCTCCCGAGGCGGTCCGTCGTCGCACTCTCCCGTCTCGTAACCATTGCTAACTTTCAGTTAGTCCAAGCCAGATTGAATTCACCATCTGGACCGAAGTTAAAGAAGAAGAGCAGTGCCACAGCCAAATCCGAACCTACTATGACCTTGCATACCAAGGCGGCGACTGACGATATCTACGGGATATTCAACCAACCTCTCGAGTCTGCACGAGAGGAAGCTGACGACAGTGACTCGGATTACATGACCGACGGTGATTACACCAGTGGTGGAGAGAGCGTCAACATGACGGAGCAAAATCCGACCAGTGAAGCTGATGGAGATGACTGGACGGACTTCACCGTCCAAAAACACCTTCCCAAATTGGATGACGTAAGCGACGACGATCAGGTCGAGACGACTAGTCTCATCGACCAGTCGAGTCCTCCGAAGACCCGATCCAACATTGTCCTTCTCGAACCTGACGTCCCGGTGCCTACCGGCCCCTTTAGGAACGCGGCCGAGGTAGCCAACAATCGCCTTCCCTATATGACCCCAATTGCAGAGAAAACCGAGTCTTCTGTTGGTTGCGTTACTCTTAGTAAGAGGCCTAACCGAGATGATGTAGCTGAGGATGAGGACATGGAACCCCCTAGTAGCCCTCTGCAATGTGTCTCTGGTGAGACTCGCTCCCCGGCTCCCAAGAAGATGAAGATTTCCTCTAGCCCGACCATGATGGAGGCAGCTCAGCAGAGCCCGCCCATTAAAGCCAAGCTATGCGACCCACACGACGAGGATATTCGTGATAAGATCATCGAACTTGCCCCGCCTGAGGAAGGATTCTTCAACACACTCAGCTCGCTCCCATGGTACTACGGCTATCCCTCAATTGATTCCGACCGCGCCGTGAAGATCCAGCGGCATTTCAGAGCTCATGAAAAGACGGCGGCCAGCAAAAAGATTGCTCCTCCTCCCTTTGAGATCGAGTTCGCTGATGAGTACGATGTGCACCGCAAGTACACGGTGAAATGGGAACTGGGCAAAGGCTCAAACGCGCCGGTGTACGCCTTTGAAAATTCATCTCCTCAGCTGGCGGAGAACGCACTTGTCAGTCGTGAATCCCTCGAGGCGATGAAGGTACACGAGGATAGTGACATCTGGGAGTACTACATGATGTGTCTCGTAGCTGAACGTCTGGGCCCCCAACATCGAGCAATGTCTTCAATCGTAGTTGTCCACGAGTTCCACCATTACAACGACGAGTCGTTTCTCATTATGCCATACTATCGACACGGTACGCTTCTCGGTCTTGTCAACCACCTCGAGAAAGGTAAAATGGATGAGCTCCTTGCCATGTTCTTCGCCATCGAGCTGCTGCGCACCGTCGAAGCCCTGCATAGCAAGAACATAATGCACGGCGACTTGAAGACGGACAATGTCCTACTGCGCCTCGACAACATCTCGACTGGAGAATTGTCGCACGAGTGGTATCCGGACGGTTCCGGTGGCTGGGCTGGTCGTGGTATTACTCTGATCGACTTTGGTCGAGCCATTGACATGTCGGCTTTTCGTCCAGATGTTCAATTCAAGACATACAAGCCTTCTCCCAAGGTACATTGCTGTATAGAGGTCCAGCAACAACGTCCCTGGACCTGGCAGGCGGATTATTACGGCATGGCGAGCATCATCCACGAGTTGCTCTTTGGTAAGTACATGGAGGTCAACTACGTGGGCACTGACATCCTCGGTGGAGGTCGTTACAATATCCAAGAGCGCCTCAAGCGATACTGGCAAACCGATATCTGGAATGAGTGTTTTGACATCTTGCTCAACCCGGAAAGCCACGTCGAGGCCGAGGATGGTTGCAGCATGCCCGTGACCCGAAGTCTGCAACGCGTGCGCGAGCGCATGGAGAAGTGGCTCGAGGCGAACTGCCTTCGAAGCCCTTCTGATTTGCGCACATTGATGCGACAAGTCGAGGCGTACGCCAAACGGCAGCATCCGAAGTACTGAGCTGGGAATCCATCGATGGAACTCTACAACCAACTTCAAAGAAATCTCCTAAGTCATGGTACGCGTCAGCATGCAATTTGCCCTATCCATCGTTGAAGTGGCCCTTCTGCCCCGTCCCGCTGTTGCTCACCTACGCTATTATCTACTCCGGGACGTCAAGGAATCGTTCAGCATACCATGGGCAAATCTCGACATCTGGCCCTCTTTCATCAAATGTACCTATTCATCGTCGTCCAGTACATAACGTTCATGGCCTGATTTCGAAAGGCAGGACACCTTGGCCTTACCGAAGCACAATACCACTCAGGGCCACTTATCATGTTTTCCTTGCCTACAACTTCTCTCTTCTCTCGACATTTTCCCCGGCCTTTTTCTCTTTCGTCTTGGCATTTTACACGAAAGGAGTATAGGAACGACATTCACGAATACATAATTGCACGACAATGGAATATCACCCCGCATTGCATTACGAGGCGTTGATTACGAGGCGTTGGACCAGGGATTTTATCTATTCGAGGCTTGATTTTAGTCTGGAATGGTCTGGATGGACGGAAGGTCAATCGCAAGGCTACGGCTTGAATCGTGGCAAAAAGGTGGCAGCAGTTTGCATTTGTATTCCGTTCGAAACCGAACGATGAGTTGCAGTTCAATACCCATTGCTTTAAGTTTTTCTTCTCAATAGCTCTCCTGGCAGGTATTCACTTCGCCTCCTTTACGAGAGATAATAATCATACAAACTTGACTTGATTTTACAAATTACGTGGTTCATTCCGAATTGTCCTCATCTGAGAATTCTGCCTTTTTCTTACCTCGCTTCTTCTTTGGGGCGCTCTTTTTCGCCGTTTTGCGGTCTACCTGATCCTGTATCTTGCTTCTCTCGGAAGCGCCCTCTGCTTGGAGCCGCTCATTTAGAGCTTTAAACTCGTCGCTGTCAGGGTCCATGCCAATAAGGCTCTCCAAAAGCTTAATCTCGTTGGCCCAGACTTGTTTGTCCTCGAAAGTCTTGCCGTCGGGCCCTTTCTTGTCGATGGGTGTCTCGAGGACCATGGGCATGCCCTGGAAGGCCGCGTGGTTCATAACGTTGTGGAAGGCGCGTAGGCCTAGGAACCCTGTTCCGATGTTGGCGTGTAGGTCCCTGTGAGAGTTGAAGGGCGCCTTGCTGTCGTTCAGGTGGAAGGCCTTGAGGTATTCGGCACCGACGATGTCGTTGAACTTAGACACTGTATCGGCGAAGGCTTCAGGGGCGCGTATGTCGTAGCCTGCGGCGAAAGCATGGCACTGTAGCATCACTATTAGTATGACGGTGTGGAGAGGTAAGGAAATGAAAAGAAATTTACCGTATCTATGCAAACGCCGACTCGGCTCTTGTCGTCTACGAGCCCTATGATATCCCGCAGGTCTTCGAAGGTGGAACCAATGACATTGCCCTGCCCTGCCATGTTCTCTAGTACCGTCACTACGGTTTCAGTCGCCTTGTGGGCCTTGTTTAGCTGTTTGGCTATCCGGCCGACGGCGTCTGCTCTGGTGTTGCCATTGGTATTGCCCGGGTGGAAGTTGTACAGCTTGATCCCTAGCGATTCGCAACGCTTTAGGTCGTCCAGGAATGAGTTGTAGGCCTGGTCTGCCTTTTCCTTGTCTGCCTGAGCCAGGTTGACGAGATAGGAACCGTGCGGGAGACAATGGTTATGAACCTGGAATTTGTGCTCATTGGATAGAGAGAGAAACCCATCGAGGGCCTCGGGGGCGATAGGGGGGTTGGCCCACTTTCGTTGTGATTTGAGGAATAATGCGAACGCATTTGCGCCGATATGAACAGCATTATTGATCGAGTTGTGTACACCTTGAAAAGGGAAAAGGAGAGGTTAGCTTGGCATGCCGAGTTGGGGGTCGGGTAGGTATTCACTAACCTCCTGCACTACTCACGTGGGCACCAATATACATCTTCTTCTTAAGTGTGTTGACGATGGTGCGATTAGCAAGTGCCATGAGGTTATCAGTCTTCACTTTGGCAGTTTTACGCTTCTTGGTGACCTTGGGTTTCTCGGTAGCGACGGGCTCTACCTCGTCGTCGTCGTCGTCGTCGTCGTCGTCGTCGTCGTCGTCACTCTTATCTACCTTCCGCTTCTTGGTGGTAGGCTTGGCAGAAACGAGAGCTTCGTCATCAGCGGCTTCTTCGTTGACCTTCAGCTTGGTAGCTTTGCCTTTGAGAGTGCTTTTCGTAGGCGTCTTAACATCGGCAGCAGGAATTGTAGCCTTCTTAATTCGGGAGGACTGACGAGGAGGCATTGCGAGGGCTTCTGTCACTGATGCAAATACTTCTGTCACTGATGCAAATAAACAACAACACAGCCGGACGTTTTTACGATGCCATAATGACTAGAAGGAACAGAAAAGAAAAACGACGTGGACTGGACTTCTATTCAAGACGCGCTGGGACGCGAGAGGTGATGACCCGTGCTCACGTGCAGCGCGTATCAATTAAAGCGATTAAAGCTGGAAGCTTATCGATATGATCGAGTCGAGCTGGAGCCTGAGGAAAGGTTTGCTTACAATATTAATTCGTAGTACCTTAGTACTCGGTGCCTTCATTTTACGATTAGCAAACTTGCAACGAATCAAATGAAACACGCGATAATGCTCTCGGTCAGCAAACTGAGACTATGTGTTACCAATTGGGATAATTATAATCTGATTCTTACGAATTATGTCCGTAAGAATTAGGCTGTCATTTGCTTTTGGAAATTTTTGCATCTTCGCGCGATACCGTCAGCTATGTAGATATCGAATGCTGCTTATCTTAGATATCCCACTTAGGCCATGGCAGGCAAGGTATGCAATGTGAGACTGCCTATCAGAGGGCCAATGCCCTAAGGTTATCTTAGTATATTGATCCATATTTCTAAAAAACATGTTTCAACATTGTACCTACCGCCATAACGAAACAACAGGAACAACAAAACAAACCAAAATTAATTTTGCGCATGGCTCGGCTTCCGACGGTAGCGAACAGAAATTGCAAGAGATCACACGATCACTTTCTCATCTGGGTAAAGTCCCTCGTGGTCTCGACTCCCGAGGCGTTTTGCCCAGAAGGACAAGCCGTCAGCTAGTAATTTGGAAGACGTTTTCTTGCAGCGCCGAGCAAAGCTTAGCGATACTCGTATGTACTAACCACCGCTAGCTAAGCGGGGGATCGCAGAATCTTCCAAGCTTCCCTCGGCACGTCGTTCGCTTTCGGTCTCCCACCCTGGCCCACTACATCTTGAACGAACTTCGGCCCGCATCAGCCCCTGCCCTTATCTAGAGGTGAGGTACTCCCACGGCCTAATTACGAGATGGAATACCTATGACAACTACCTTTCCTAGCGTCTTGCAGGGGGCTTCTGCCGAATCATCTGGCCCAGGGAAGAAACGTGGTCTCAATCTCTTCTCCCATTGGCTCATCTCTCACCATTTTGAGATCCAAAAATCTCCTACTACATGTACCCATGTATGAGGTATGTAGGTCTATCATGTTAGTTTCTGCGTCCCGCCCGACCTTTTGAATTTTACGTGAATGGCAGAATTCCCGTCACCATCTCAGCTTCCGTTTCGACATTTCATCTCTGAGTATTCCCTTCTTCAAATTACACGTGTGATCTTCTACGATCGACGATTGATTCCTCATGAAACGCGCAAGAGCCCCAGAGTTGTCCTTCTTGGCTCGTCCCTTCTATGGCGTGCACCCGCAGCTTGGGTGTCCTGGGCGTCGAAGCCGCTGACGCGGGCACTGCAGCCCCATCGCCAAGGATCCATTAGACCCGCAGGTACGCAAGGAAGTTCGGTCCCCTAAACAGCTTTTGTGGGGAACTGCAACTTGCCAGTCAGAAGCCAAGAATCTCCATCGTGCCCAGTACTACCTAGCCCACTAACCTACATAGTATGTACTCCTAGTCCGTACCGAATCGTAGTATCTAATCGTTGAAAACATGATACCATTCATGAGGTAGCTCGCCACGGCTACTCCGTAGGGATTTTCCCATGTAACTCATTCTTCACTTATTTAACTGCTAGGTTTGGCCATTCTCGCCATCTGTAATCACGACTTGTTTCTTCTCTTCCCTTATACCTAGATATAAATCTGTAACTGTATTAAACTCAGGCCTACGTTGCCCTTACTTACACCCGTACACTGTTATACGGACAGCCGTGGGAAAGCTGCATAACGTGTCTTTCGCGTGTCTGCTGCAGACAATCACATCCCAATAAGTCTTGAGTAACGGCACGCTAAGACAGCCCTATCCATCGCCCCTTAAAGCCAAGGCGGCGCCGCTTCATACCACCAAACTTGTACAAATATCCTAGTGCAATAGACTTTTAGAACGACCTATCGGAGTTAGCTTGAGTTGGTATCTTTTAAGAACCGATCAACGTCCTCAATCTCACCCTCCCTCATCTTCTATATTTCTCTCTTCTCGACCATCCTTATTAGAAATCATGGCTAGGTTCCTTCGCCATCACGACGAGCATGACCCCCCGATAGGGGAGATCCCCGTTCCCCATGGTCCTGAAACTGGCGATGAGCACGAGCATTATCCTCGAGGGCATTCGACCAACTATGCCACCGACTACGAGAAGCAGATCTTCTCCCACCTCACGCATCCTGATGACTCTTACACGAATGACGGTGTCTACTGGGCCGATCTACCCTTCTGGAAGCGCCTCTCTTTCGTCAACAAGGTCGACCGGGCCGAAAGTGCGGACGAAGCCAAAAATATCTGGGCCATGATCAAACAAGATCCTCTGAGCCCGGTTTCTTGGTACTTCAGAAATGCGATCCTTCCCGGTGCTGGCCTGGGCCTAGAAGGCTACGTCCTTTTCTCCATCGGAAACCTAGAGCCTCTGTTCGAAGCTGTATGGGGAACATGTTGGGGAAAGGGAGCCACCGAATGCAGCAAGAATTGGATAGCCGCTGTGACCTATCTTGAAATAATAGGCATTATGGTCGGCCAGGTGGCTGTCGGAGTAAGCATTGCCCCCCTCCCCTTCTTCGCTTGTATTAGACGGAAATGGCGAGACGTTACTAACAATTTCTATAGATCATTGGCGATTGGATCGGTCGACGATGGGGCTTAATTCAAGACGCTGTAGTCATGTTGCTCGGTCTCCTCATGCTGACAGGATCGTGGGGCATGACGCTCCAAGGTTGGGTCATCATGTATGCCTGGTCTCTGTTCGTCTACGGTAGGGCATCTCGAACATATACCTCTCGACGAGCCATTCGTTGCTAACTCACGACGATAGGATTTGGAGTCGGCGGTGAATATCCCATTACAGCCACATCATCCATGGAGAATGCTGTATCTGCCGGGAAGTTGTCGACAAGAGATGACCGTCTCCACCGTGGCCGAAAAGTCACAATGGCGTTTTTGATGCAAGGCTGGGGTCAGTTTGTGAACCAGGTTGTGCTCATCGTCCTCTTGGTGATTTTCAACCGAGGCAGCGGGGATCCTCCCTATTCCATGACCGCTGCTCAATATGCTTTCCGGCTGTCCTTTGCTTTCCCAGCCGTGGGCACACTCTGGCTCGCTTACTACCGTACTTGGAAAATGAAGTCTGCGAGCAAGCACCTCGAGAAGGCCAAAAAGAAGTCAAACGTGACAGGGTATGACGTCCGGTCTCTCAAACTGACCGTTGGTAACTTCGGCGGACGTCTATTGGCCACTGCGGGTGGATGGTTCTGCAACGATGTGTTCTTTTACGGCAACAAGCTCTTCCAAAGTAAGTACCCTAGTGGACTCGACTACCTTGAAATGTAGCTTACATGCGATATCCAGGTCAATTCATCAAAGTCATAAGCGACAACCCGAACTCCATCATGACAACGTGGACCTGGAATCTGGTTAACGTTGTCGTTTCCCTTGCTGGTTACTACGCGGCATCCATGACAATTGATAACAAAATGTACGGCAGGAAAACTATGCAACAGGTCAGTTGTTTAACGTCGTCTTTGCACTCTTATATATGACTAACCGTTGGGCTAGGTTGGCTTCCTGATGTGCTTCGTCATGTTTGTGATCCCGGCATTCAACTACGGATATTACACCAGCCCAGCAGGCATCCATGCATTCCAGGCGATGTATTTTCTGTCGTCCTTCTTCAACCAGTTTGGTCCCAACTCGGTCACTTTCCTTGTTGCTGGAGAGGTATATCCTACGCAGATCCGAGCCAGTGCCCACGGGTTTTCTGCAATGATTGGAAAGGCCGGTGCTCTCCTAGCTTCAGTTCTGTACAACTTTATCGATACCCCGACCAGGTTCTACGTTGTACCTTGGTTTGGTCTGGCTGGCATGCTCATGACGTGGCTCTGGCTCCCCGACACAACTGGTCTTGATCTTAAGGAACAGGAGCGCCGCTGGCAATATATCCTAGACGGTCGCGCAGATGAATACCACGGCATCGCCATCCACCCGAACCACCTTTCCCTCTGGGAGAGATTGACCGGCGTTGGAAAGAACTATCACCCCGACCTGGACATGAAGGCTAAGATTCGGGACATTCGTACGGAATGGGAAGAGCGCGAAGCTGCCAGAGCTGCTAGTGACGTGGAATCTGCGACGCCCGTCGAGGACGATGAAGACTTGACGGATGAAATTCACGACTACTTTCGGGGGGCGACAAACAACAACAGCGTCAACTCTCTAAAGGCCGAGAAGCTAAAGGGAGTGGACAGGGCACCGCCTTCTAGATCCAACGATGCACGAAGTGACGAGACACTGGAGGAGCATTCTCTAGACGAGAAGTCCGAGCCTAAAGCGTCTATGTCTACGAAGTAAGGTGGTTTCTGTACTGCTTTTGATTGCGGGGAGGAGCACTTGCAATAGGTTATACCACGAGCCGTTTTGTCGGGCGCTATAGGGTTAGAAGAGGAAATCAACATGAATTTTAGAGAATTGTTAGTACCTAGGTAGTTTAGGTCTTGTAGCATGGCGTTACGGATGAATGAATCGCGCAACATGATAACTTCAATTTGCCTGACTCTATTTGAGTTGATTATTTAATCTTTAAAGGTGTGGAACAATAAAATTGTGGCTTGCCTAAGTACATACAATGGATTAATTGAATTTCGTCAAGTGACAACGCGTAGTTAGCGCTTTGACGGTCGCGTCTTCTAATTTAGGACTTGACCGAGGGGCAAAATGAAATAGAATCCCCTTTGATTCGTCTATTTCCTCTTCTAAGACATAGCTTATCGGCATTACTCATTGATTCTTTTCATAAAAGAGGAAAATAAAATAAAATAAAAGCCTTACTAAAACTCTTCTATCCCGAGCTCATAACATGTTCAATTGCACGTATCTTACATCTGCATAACCCCTCCCACACGATGCCCGCCTCGAAGACGGCTAAGACGGTAACCCCGCGAAAGCAGTCAAAGCTGAATTTCGGCTCCTCGACAGGCGGCAAAAACACCAATGCGAAGACTCCCATTGGGAAGAAGAAACCGGCGAACGGTAACATACTCAATTTTTTCCAAAAGGTCGAGGTGGAGGAACAACTATTCATTGTAGACCCGAATGATACAGTAAAGGCTGCATCACCGGCGCCAACGCCGAATGGCAAAGAGGAGGGTTTATTTGGAGACGAGGAGATTGCAAATGAAAAACCATCACCGAAACGAAGGAAGCTGAGCCACGATGGCAGCGGGACTTTACCAGTTCTACCTGAAGATAAGGACAAGGAAGAACCCGAGACTAAACAGACGGGGCCACAGCGAGCTCCAAAGAAGAGAAAGGGACCCTTCATAAACGACTCTGACAGCGAAGGCGATGACATGGAAAGTTCACCATCAAGAGGTAGTACAAATATTGGAAATATTGATATAGCAACGCAAGCTAAGAATGGAATCGAGGAATCCGAAACAGGCCCGGTGCCGAACCTGCCTATCGATGAGAGCTGTCCCGAAGCACCCGACATCTCATCCCTTAAACAAGGGGAATCGGTATATGAGGAATTCAAAGACCTCGAGGATATGGAGGGTCTCTTCGACGACATCGATGAGTTTGACGACGGTGAGGAATTTCGTGAGCGGCGGTATATGGAAGAGCAGGCGAGACTCGAGGCTGAAGAGGGGGGAAATTACACGTCAGACGGAATAGCAGAAGGGGTTCAGGAGGTGGAAGGAATTGTAGAATGCTGCCCACTATGCCATGCCAGCCTAGCTGGAGTCACATCAGATCAGGCGACAGTTCACGTAAACGCATGTCTAGATGGCAACCCGATACCCCTCCCGAAGCCAGATGAGCCGTCGCCTTCAAATACGGTTGAGGCTCCAGAGGTCAGCAAGCGGTTTGCTAGAGCTGCCGTTCCGCGCCCTGGCCAGGCCAATCCGTTTAGTCTAGGAAGCACGGCAAGCCAACCTGCCTCGGCATTCAGCAAGCTAATGTCGGGACATGCCGAAGATGCAGCTTGGGCATCAGCTGCGGCGGCTGAGCATTCCTCTCGTGGCAAACCTGCATATCAGCGGACATGTCCATTTTATAAAATCATGTCTGGATTTTCTATTTGCGTTGACGCTTTTCGCTACGGTGCCGTCAAAGGTTGCAATGCCTACTTCCTCAGCCACTTTCACAGCGATCACTACATTGGTCTAACCGCCAATTGGTCTCACGGGCCCATCTACTGCAGCAAGGTTACGGGGAGCCTCGTCAAGAACCAGCTCAAAACCGCAGCTAAATGGGTGAAGGAACTCGAGTTCGAGGAAATGGTTGACGTCCCTGGAACTGAAGGGGTAACGGTCACCATGCTACCAGCCAACCATTGTCCCGGCAGTTCATTATTCCTTTTCGAGAAGATCGTCGGTAAAGGACCAAGAAAGCAACGGATACTACATTGCGGTGACTTTCGAGCTTGTCCAGCGCAGGTCACCCATTCGCTGCTGAAACCCGAAATAGTCGACGCCGTCTCGGGCAAAGTGAAGCAGCAGAAGATCGATGTTTGCTACTTAGACACCACATACCTCAACCCCCGTTATTCCTTTCCTCCGCAAGACGACGTCATTACAGCTTGCGCGGAATTCTGCAAATCAATATCGGGAGACTCGGGTATCGCAGACGAAGCCCTGAATGCAGTGGCAAAAGAGAAGGGCACGGTCAGCCAATTCTTCCAGAAAGAAGAGAAGAGCTCGTCTAGCACTGCCAAAGCCGAAGACGCAGCCCAAAAGAAATCCAAGAACCGTCTCCTCATCATATGCGGGACGTATTCCATCGGCAAGGAGCGCATATGCAAGGCCATCGCGCAAGCACTTGGTACCAAGATCTTTGCGTCGCCATCTAAGATCAAGATCTGTGCTCAGCTAGGCGACCCGGAGCTGACGGCTCTCATGACGTCGAACCCGCTCGAGGCGCAGGTACACATGCAGATGCTGATGGAGATCCGTGCCGAAACGCTACAGGACTATCTCAACTCGTTTAAGCCCCATTTCTCGCGCATAGTCGGCTTCCGCCCCAGCGGCTGGAACTACCGCTCCCCCACCAGCAACGCCAAGAACGTGCCTGCCAACGTCTCCCCCGGCAGCGTACCCACGACGGGCATCCTCCACGGCCCCGCGTGGAAGACGCGATTCTCGAGTAAAGACCTGCTGGCACAGAGGGGGAGCACGCGCGAGGCCATGTGCTTTGGCGTGCCGTACTCGGAGCATAGCAGTTTTCGCGAGCTGGCGCTGTTCCTGATGACCCTGAGGATCGAGAAGGTCGTGCCCACGGTCAACGTGGGCAGCGAGCCGAGCCGCAGGCGCATGAAGGGATGGACTGACCGCTGGCTTGCGGAGAGGAGAAAGGGTGGGATCGTGAAGGTGGTGCTCGAGGGTGACGAAGAGACAGCAGATAAGGTCAAAGAGGAGGCAGCGCTATGGGAGGGCAAGGATGGAAAGGGTGGCAATGTTTGGTGGTAGCTAGCCCAAGCATGGCTGAAATAGCAACATCAACAACACTTCATGAATCCATACCACCTATAAGAACAGGTCTCTTTGCTAACTTGGAATTCCTACGGCCACGGGGTATATTCATCGCCCATCATATAAGCAAGCCATTACCCCTGCCTAATATCGTAATGGCGCATAGGTCCAAAGCTTGACCAGGGTAACCTATGGCTACAAAATAGCGGACGCGCATCTTCTCATGCCTTATCGCTTCGAAGTAATACCTTCGGCCTTGGTGTTTGATGCTCCCACTCCTTGCTAGCCCTGCTTTGTTGTGTAACATGCATCTAGCGTCGTCTCACTTCCCCTTCCCTGCCTGCTGCGCGGCTTCTGTAGCAGATATTAGCACCTGTTTATATTGCGGACTTGTCTGAGTGAACCATCTCGTGAACCCTCTCGTAAGCATAGGAAAGGATTTCCTCTTAATGGAGGAAGGGAATATCCACGAACCTCTTCTCGTTGCATCCTCTAGCAGTGGTATGTCCACGGCATTGGCAGGTAAGTGGACGTACCTGACCACCGAGCCTCTGATGAATACGTTCTTAACGGAGCTCTGTATTACCTCGTTAGCAACAGTCCTATCTTACCAGTCCTCTGCTTTCGAAATTCGGCGCCGAGAAGAGTAAGGGAGAATAGCAAACTTAGAAAACCAGGGGGTGGGGGAGGGGGGCTTCCAAATTTGGCACGTCTCCGCTAGCAATTGACGATAGACAGGGCGGCGGCAGGGTAGAATTAGGCAAGGGGCGAGGAAAGCGATATGAAGCAATGGCACAATGACATAGGACACTCACCAGGTGTGGGTACTTGATCTCCTCGACGACCTGAATGTCGTGGAGCTTGATGTTGAGGTACTGGTCGACGCTCTTGAGTGTACCGCGGATCTGGATGTCATTCTTGAGCTCGATTGTCACCTCGTGGTCGATGAGCGTCTTGAAGAAACTGTTTTGTGCTCCCCGTTAGTTCTAGCCCCATTCAGGTTCTCACTGGCTTTCTCGCTCTTTCTCATTCTTCGTCCTTTCGTCTCTCATCTGTATAGCCCAGCACTCCGGAAATACCTCTCTACATGTTGAACCCTAGGATGCGCAGGTGTGGGTGCCCATATTGCGAGCTAGAGCCCGTCTTAAACCACAGTCCATGTCCACGTGACGAGGCACAGGACACTCTGTTGATTCACACCCAGGAACGGAAGAGTCTGCGCATATCAAGGTCCTCCTTTCCCCCAAAGTAGCCTCGTCATGCAGACCGAGTGCAAGCTCGTCCGAAACCACCTTGACATCTCGAAGACCTCCATACGAGTAAAGATAGATCCGTCGAAGCGATTTATTCTCGGGGTAGAGAGATGAAAGAAGAGGAAATATGGATATAGTAGGATTTGAATAGCTTACCTGAAGAATAGCATCTTGAGGATCGTCAAGTATTTTAGATTGGAAAGAGGGGACTTGGCATTCCAATATCTGTGCTGTAAATGTGATGCCCAATTTGCTAGGTAAGTAAGTAGGTAGGTAGATACGTAAATAGATGTTTAAGTTAAAAGAGCGTCTGAATAAATGCCGGACCCACCCTTAGGCGCCATCACGTGACTTGAGCATTGTTGAACACATAAAATACGTTCATCGTACCTAGGTACATATGTACTTTACCTAATTCTACAAAAAAACTGCCTACCTACATACCTATTCGAACAGAAAAAGGACTCGGATCAGAGACTCCATTCCATACATATATTTTCACATAGGTGTAAAAGCAGGGAAGTGCACATTGTACTTCGTATTTCTTATGTCTCCATTCCCCTGTCATCCGGCGACGGATTACCATTGGAAATCTATGTCCATCCCGATTATCCCAGCGTGGGGGTCCAGGTTTCCAGCAAGATTCCTTTTTTCCAATCTTGGCAAGACTTTGTTCGTTATTTCTTGCTTTCTGTTTTTGATTTTCCCCTCTGCAATTGCTTCGTGAAATCAACGCCTCAATCCTTCCCCTGACGCATCTTTGTTGGTAACCTGACCATTTGTATGCGTGCCTGAGCAAAAACGCAAAAACCACATCCGCCCTAAAAAAGTTGACACGAACTCAAGAGAAGAACTATGGGGAAAAAATAAACCATGGGCAACAAAATCTGGCGAATAGGGGTATCCTTCCGTTCGTCTCATTTCATTCCATGCAGTCTTCCTCCCGTCAGGCTTGCCTAGGCCAATGTCCCTTCCAAGTTATGCAACCGCAATTAAAAAAAAGGGTAAAAAAGAAAAAGGAACGAGAAAACTATCGCGTGGGCGATGATAAATCGGTTTAAGAAAGTTTGAAAGCGAGTGTCCTAGGGCCTTATTGATATTCCGCCGGTGGACTTCCGGGACCTGCGAGCAAAGCATGAGCTCGCGTTAGTCGGCTACTAGAAAGCAATACAAACAGTACACTCCCCCTTCCCCCCCTAAAATGACTCCCTACTATGCTCCCATCGCCCGAGACCGCAGAAAGGTATAAAGAGTAGGAATCGAGTTTATCGTAACATCGTATCGGCTTACAAAGTAAAGTAGTGTCGTGGGGCTTTTAGTATTTTCAACTGTCGTCCTCCGCATCGTCGTCGTCGTCGTCATCAGGGGTCGCTATGTTTGTTTTGGCCTTTTTGTTCGGTGTATTGGAATTGGCTTCTGACTTCCTTTTAGACCCGGTCTTGACGGGTATCACCTCGCCAGCACCACCATCCTTGTCCTCGCCTGAGCCCTTAGTCCTCTCGATCTCGGCTACCTCCTCTGCAGTTAAGAATCGGCCACCGGGACCCCGAGGCCTTCGCATCGCATGATTATGCCGGGACTCGTGAAGATATGGTTTCCTCCCTTTGCTTGTTAATCTCAAGGCTTCTTCTAAGCGCTGCCGAGCTACTCTTCTCTTGAGGATGCGGTGAAACTGCTTCGCGTTGACGTACAACGGCGACTCTTCAGCGCCCGCCGTCATCTCAGGTGATTGAGGCGGCGGCATGGATTGCGTCGGTGGCATTGGCGGAGGTGCAACAGCAGAGCGGGTGCCGGCGTGGTTCATCATGGGTGCGTTGGGGACGCCGGGGCTTGTGACCTGGCTTAGGCGTCGTCCGGGTAATTGGTTCACACTGTTCATCTGCTGGGGTGATCGAGGGTCGCGCGAGTCCTTCTTGCCTCCAGGCGTCATCCTCGGTGAGTTTTGAGGGAGACTGGGATCTGAAGGCATGTATCCTGAATAACCGGTCCCACCGGCTGCTGCTGCGGTCGCAGCCATAGCAGCCGCCTGAATCTGGGGTACCCCATAATGCATCCCCTGCTGGGGAACGCCATACTGGGTTTGGTACATGTTGTGTCCTTGTCCCGGCGTCGAGGTTTGGTGTTGCGATGGTAGGATTGGCGAGGTTTGAACGCCGTGCTGGTGTATGTTGTGACTCGTTGGGGATGTGATGTTGTTTCCAGCACCTGAATTCGTGTAACCAGAATGCGCCGACTGTGGTGGTTGCTGATATTGCGCGTAGTCCATCATTATCGGGGACAGACAACGCGCGGGGCGGCGGGGATATCACAATACCCAAGCGGCAATGTCTCTTATTGTGATGCGAATCAGAGACAAGCGGGTAGGTCGAACAATAAAATCCGTTGGCCACTTAGGAATTGCTGGTGGTACAGGCTCTTGCTGAGATGATGAATTAAGACCGCGCAAAGCTTAGTCTTGGGTTGCTTGACGAGCTTGAGATAAAGGGCTGTAGGGTTGGCTGCAGTTGGGCATACGCGTTGGGATGGCCCTTGGTCACTTAGGTAGCCGCGAGGTAGGCTGGATGTGCATCCAATCTATTGGATATGCGCGGATGAGCTGGCAGTGAATGATGTGGTAGGTGCACGCAGAGGGTCGCACCAGGGCATATGCAAAAACGGATGTATCTTCGCGGGGTGGGATCAGGTTGGTTCAGATCCGCTAGCAAAAGCGCAAGTTAAACAACCACGTGAGATCTGGGGATATGTGCGCTGCTGTGAGGCTATCCAATTCAATGACGAGCCTATCGCAATTGTTCAGCGGCAGCGGATAGCCTAGCGAAGCAGCTCGAGGTTGTTCTCAAGGCCTATTCGCAACAGCTGCTAGATTGTGGGGATCTATCCAACCATAGATATTAGAGTCGACATGTTAAGTATTAGGGAAGCTCGGATGATGGGAGGGGGGTGGAAGGGGGGTGAGAGATCGCCTTTTTTTCGCGCTGGACCACCACTTGATGCGCTGGCATGCATGACGGAATATGCACAAGCTAGGGCCCCACCCTGTCGACCAGCTCAGAGACAAGAAGATCCAACTCCATTGCCCAGCAGTGGCGCAAGGCGAGAGCTGCCCGATGCTAGACCTTGCGAGAAAATCGTCTGACGCCATGGGAGCTGGGTTGTCCAAGCTCCATGCGAGGTTGAAAATCCCAAGGCTGCATCGTGGGCAATTGGCCAAGAGGCATATGCATTTCCCGGACACATGCGACGTACATATATGTAGCTCATTTGGGAAGAGGCAGTGGATTGCCAGCCACACCAAGTCCGCCAACGGCACCAAGAAGGTGTGCGAGGGAAAAGGGACAAGGAAGGAAAAGGAAAGGACCGAGACGCGTTACGCAAGAATGGATGGTTGGTGCCTTGGGTGGAGGAGTTTGCGACTTGAAGAGGGTATACCCGATCGTCAAGCGTTGCCTTAGTGGGAAAGAGACGAGATGGTGCGGTGCGGTGTGGGTGGTGTGTGGATGTATCGTTGCAGGCGGGCAGATGGGGATAAAGGGGATAGCGACGTAGATGTACGGAAGAGATACATACCTCGTTTTGGCAAGTTCCCGAGTACTTGGGTTCACCTTACGCAGGGTTGCCGGACTGACGGGACTGATCCAGTCTTTATGATAAGAACGTCAGTAAGATGATCCTAGACAGTAGAGATGAGGTAAGAAGTGAAGAATTGAATGAGCGATGAATTGTTGCCATGCGATGAAGGTGAAGGTAGATGAAACATTGACGATGAGGCGCGTCTGTGTGAGAGAGCCGAGTACCATTCTAGGATAAGCTTGCGACAACGCAATATATGATGAAAAATGACCCGGTGTACCTATATGTCGGGATTGCGGTGGCTTTCGGGGTTGTTTTGTGTACATAGTAGGAGGGAATTGGGGCTAAGGCAGGCAGGTGTGAAAGACGGGGTGCATAACGTATAGGTAACTCACTCAAAAGAAAGGGAAGAGACCAATGTCGCACGTCGAAATCCCTCTTAGTTCGAAGAGGCTTTCCGAGACGAGGGCAACGGGAAAGATGATTGTACTCTGATTGAGTAGAGGGAAAGATTAACAATTGTTGTCCGCAGGCGATTTCAATCACCTGATGAATGAATAGAGCCAATTATGAGAATGAAGCTGCCTTTCAGGACAATGATAGGTCTCCGTATCTGTTCGAGAAGATTGTTAGTTATATGGCGGGCCACTAAAGAGCTCGATGATTTGTTGGATTGGTGTGGGTTTCTCATCGCATCTATGCGCCGGAGCGCTGACTGGCTAGATCTGTTTCTTAAACACCCCCAGTCCAATGCAACTTATACATTTTAAAAAAAGAACGGGAGACCGATAACCTAAGGCGACCAGGTATCCACGCCATGTTTACGGAGACGAACAAAGGAAAGAGAGGGAGAAGACGCGCCATACCTTAGAAAGTCTTGCGACACTTCCTGTGATAGTGATATAATACCTAGGTTAGGTAGGTAGGTATATAGAATGACTTTGTGCGCCGGTTGTAATACCTGTTGCAAAGAGCACCAAATGTTGCGGTCGTACGCATAAGAAGTCTCTTTGCGTGTAACTCGACAGTAGCACCGGCGACGCGAAGTATCAAAGGCGATAGGCGCCTGTGCAGTAGTTGTATGATGGCGCGTCCCTCCCTGGCTGATTGTGTTTTGTGCTTGTGCCCTGGTTGTGCCTGTGCTTGTCCTTGTCCTTGTGCTAGTACCTGATGCTGGACTGGATCTTCAGGTGACCCGAAGATTGTTACTGGACACCTACCTTTACCTACTGAACGGTGCAGTCAGCCCAGAAATTGCGGAGCGGATAAATGTTTGACAAGATTGAATATAAAGTTATAAACAAGGGCTGGGGCAGAAAGGCTCAATTTGATTCGATGTTTTTTTCAAGAGACTTTCTGGGTGCTGTTTGGATGAAAAAGACAGAGCGTGGGAGAATGGCAATTGATTCGACAATTTTTTTTTACCAAGTGGTGGACCAAGAGGGGATTGATTGGTGAGAAATGGGCAGAGGCGAGTAAAAATTGAGGAAGGCAAGCCTGATGGGGGGCCAGAGGGGCCCGACGTTTTAATGGGGCTGCATTTGTGACTAATCAGCTGCCATGTTGAAATCTTCTATGTGGATACCATGTGGGAACTTGGACCCGCTATTTTGCCAGCATTGCCAGCATTACCAAGGATACCTAGGCACACTGTGACGCTAACTTAGTCGGGGTTTAGGTAAAAATTCCATTTCTGTGGCGGCTGGGGCTGGTGGTGATTCGGGCTGATTGAATTTTTCTTCTTCCTTTTAGTCTTACCCTAGAACGTTTCAATACCTTTTATTACATTACGAAATATAAAACCATTCTCATCACATCAATCCATGACCGCAACGCCTTGTAATCTTAACGGCCTTGTTTTTCTCTCACAATCCCGACGCGAAAGATGATTCGACAATGTCTAAATTCTTCTTTATGCGTAGGTACTCAACCTACATAACATATCGCACGTTGACCTTACGAATAAATAAAAATTTTACGCAACTACGAGAGCCGGTGGCTGGGGGGTTCCTCCAGCCCCCCCTCCCAAGATATGTCGTTACGTAGCCTGCTTGACGTGTCAGCATCCTCAAGTGACTGGGAGAATCGTGTTTGACAGGGGTATTATCTTCGCTGGTCCCCGCGCGCAGAACTTCACATTGCATTTCCTATCTTACGTAGTACATACAGCATCCCAAGAGCTTCACAAAAGTACCTACAGTGCTACCCTATGTATATGCACATAGGTTGGTACGTAGGTATGTACTGTAGGTGGTGAGATTCAGCGGGGTTGGCTGATCGTGTTACTTCCTGCTTCACCAAGGACCAAGGATATGTAGATGCCGGTCAGTGGACACTCAGGCGGCAGACCAAACTCACCCAAACCTCTCTTGTGAAGTGCAATCTCTTCTTTGATTATTTTATAATATTGGGTAAGAATTTCATCAGCGGTTAGTTACTTCTCATACGCAGTATTTGTGATTTGAACTCGGCGCGAAGGTGATGGCAACGGTGACGGCCCTTACATCGAGCATCAATCCCCAGATCGACACCAGCATGGCGGATGATCGTTGTGGCGTGTGGCGACACAGGCAGGTATTCATGCGAACGTCCAAGAACTCTACTGTACTAAGCACAGTCGTAAGACGGAAGAGCTTTGGCTGATAGCGCGGTATTCTGGAACTCTGGGCCAACCCGAGCAGCTCATTGAGCTCCACGGGTCTAATTTTAGGTCGCTTCCATATGTATTCAACTCCCAAATAACGCGTGCTATGCATGGGATGGTCATTTTCTCTAAGAATTGATGGGTATGGAGGTATATTTTTTTTTTATCTATTTCAAGTACCCGGTTTACACGTCACGGAGAGGCTGGACCCGTCTGGCTCCGTTCGGCAGCGAAACCTGCCAGCTTGCGCAGGACTGTGGGAAGGGATATCCTCTCCAATACCTATCTGCATGTCAGCAATCACAGTGTGCAGTTCTGAAAGAATATACTGTATGAAACCTAGGCGCAACTTTTTGTTAGATGCATCATTCTGACGGTGAGCGCGAAAAGGCGGCGGGGCCCATGTCCTTTCTTCGCAAGCATCACGTCCGTTTCGGCTCTCGACTCTTTTAAGCTCCGAAGTTGGGTATCCAAATGTCGGTGTATCGAAACTTGCAAGCAAGCTTACTTCAGACCGAATTACCAAGAAAGGGATTTATGCCTACAGAGCAGGAAGTTGTCGTCACTAACAATGATAAGAAACAACCTAGGTGGTAAATCGCTAAGCCTAAGCAAGGGTCTGCAGAATGATGACCTGATTGACTCGTGATGAGTGGTTGGAAATTCAACCCGGTACGAATTTTGTGACTGGTCCAGAACTGCCTGGGAATTTCTCCGTCTAGGCAGTTCAGTGGTCCGTTTTACGCAACCACTAAGCTATAATACTAGGGTGTCAGAGTGGGGAGAGACACATCAGCGATCAAATCCCGTTACGGGTTCTGAAAAATAACGAACCTAGATACGGTATACAATGGCTCGTCTATGGGGCTGTGGCGCAATTTGCATCGGGCAAAGGTCGTCACATGCGACGTCGGTATGTTGTCTTGTATCCATAGGAGGTAGCTTTGGGGCGAGACTCGAGGTCATGTCGCGAATTTACTTTACACATGTGGTATAGAGGCTTCAACCTAGCAGCCTAGGTACGTATGAAAATTTCCCATCTAGCTGAATATCCTACAGAAACCTAGTAGTCAGGTATGTATTGTACTGTCATATAATACATAGTAACGCATAGAGCTACTAAACGCAGCTTCCTCCTCGGTTTAAAGGGGCAATTAATTTATTCGAATGCAAACCTACCTACCTACCTACCTAGGCTCGGTCGCAGACGTAGTTACAGAACCTAGCTACCTACTTACCTTCAGCCTCATTTCCCTTGCTTAATGTGCCGTGCCTAGTTGCAGTTTGGATGATCAACCAGTAATAGGATCGGGAGCTGTTCAGGCCAGCACAATGAAGAAAGCTCCCCCAATTTCCCATACCTGCCATTAGCTCGTGGGAGCAGCCTGGGGCATATCAACGAATAAGAAAATAGTGTCGAGATTTCGCGTCCCAGTTCGGCTGCCACACCATCTCCACGTTCATGCTTACGCATGTCTCGCGTACCTGGCGCCTAGAAATTCTAGGCCGCATAGAGGCCGGGAGCTCCTCCAGTCTCGTCACATAGGCCTTTCCCGACATTGACATCATCTATTTGGGGGTGTCAACATCAGTTCGCGGCGTCACTAGTAATCACAACCCGACTATTTGCCAAGTCTTTCTCGACATGATGCTAAAGCTCGTCCGGGTTAAACCGTTACTCTCTCTATGACCTAGTAATTCCATATGTTGGAAATTCCAGGTCTCTTATTACGCATGGCTAGGAACAAGCAAGGGGACATAAACACGATTTCTTGTGCAACTTATAATAGAGAATATGATTGTTTATGAGATTTCTAGACTGATATCAAAGCAGGATCAGCCGCACATGTACGACATTACTGGGAGACTAGATAATTCGATCTGTTGTGGAGATATTCATTATTATTACCCCTATCACTAGGATTTTCTTCACCAAGATGGCAGTTCCTCCGGGGGGCTCGCTGGTTTCCGCTGACATGGCGCCGTGATTACAGCCGAGCTCCCCGATCGTCATTTGGACATCACTCATGGTTCCTTTAACGGGGGCGTCAGGGGTAACTACGCAGTGTGTCGATGAAGAAGAATAAAGTTTCCAGACAGGGTCTTCAGACTAATAGCAATTGCAACCAGATGATCAACTGCCCGTCCACTTTCGCTGTCCAAGAATGCCAACGAATCCCAAGTCACTCGTTTAGCATTAAAGAAGTTGTAATGCCGTAATGTATTCCTCCGTGATGCCTACACTATTGATATTCTATCAAGCCCTGACAACCTACCACAGTTGGAAACAGGTAGCTAGTCATAACGAATAAATCTCAGCTTCACCCTTCGTACATAGCATACAAATCCCGGGTTAACTATTGACAAGCTCAGTTATGTAGCCAAATAGTCAAGTCAATGGAATAAATCACCCAATGAAGCACGCTTTGAGGTATAGGAGCGAAGAACAAACCCACCGAGCCGTATTGCCACCGCTGGAGATTTGATATATTGCTTTCTATTAACTAATTTACACATTGAGGATCCCGAGTCAAGCAGTCATGCAACACGAGCCTATCCCGACATTCTCTCCGTCGTCACTCGTCTTCGAGCTGTGGATTCTTGCAACTTTCTTACTTTACTCATATGCCACTTTCGAGCTTCTTGATCATCCAGCCGTCAAAGATAGCGGTACCACATCTAGTGAGTTGACGATGCCAGGGAGGGCAGTATACTTACCTATGACAAGCCTATCATCCTTGCTGCAACAGGCCATCTAAACAAACACCACCACATTGCTCTTCAAGGAACAGCAACCCAGCAAGCGAGTGACTGGGACATCCATTCCACTGTACCCATCTTCCCGGGAATGACACATTATAGATATTGAATGGAATTGGGCTCCGTTAGTAGTAATACATTCTAGGTAGCAAAGACATGACTATAACAGGCCACGGGGTGATACTACATGTCGAGGGAGTTGAGCTCCATAAATTGTGTCTCTTTCACCTTTGTTATTTCCCAGCAGCCCGCACTAGCCGAGTGATTTGAGTAGAAGATCTTAGCAAAGTTATTACTACGTTACTTTGTCTTGAGTAAGTGTCCCCAGTGGCTTCCTATCCAAGTCAGGTCATCTCTATCGCTCGCACATAGCTCCTATCTAGGTATTTCAGCAGAGCGACGAGTTCTAGCCCAGTCTGTGCATAGATAGTACTCAACTCACCAACGCACCAAAATGGAGCAAGACGGTGGCGAGGATGGGTGCGCTTGAAGGTAACACGAGCTTGTCAGGCTCGATGCTTAGTCCTCAGTACTAACCACAACATCGTCGATTTCGTAGTTTCATTTTGAGATGCCCCCCTGGAGATGGTATATTAGCTAATGCGTGGGTAAGACTTGTGGTGGCCCTATATTGGGTGAAAGACAGCATGGTGGTGACCACCTTTCCGGCCATCGCAGCCGATCACCGACCACGTCTTCTTTTCAATATAAACCCACGTTCTGGTATACAATGGGAAAAGTAATATCTCTCCAATAGTCACCCACATGCAACGAAGAGCTACCTGGGAAGAGTTGACTGGGTAGGACTTGTTGGAGAAAAGCCCAACTACAAGTTGTGCCTGACGATTCAGCGAATCACGCCATATCATAAGCCCACGCCTTTCACCATACAACATTATGCATATAACTAAAATAATGCATGAAAAAGGCACAACTAGAGTTTAGAATTAAGATTTAATATTGATGAATGTGGTGGTAACTCTGAGAAACTATTTCACCTTCATCCGAGAGCTAGGTATTATGGGATAATAGGGGAACCTGATTTCATTCCAAAATCAGATACCGCAGATATTAGTCTACTTTAGTTCTGCATTTCTCACTCTATACCCGGGTTGCTAGCTTCCGTAGTACATTTCTGGAAACAAAAGAAGCCATAAGTTCCAATGTACGTTCAAGGTAAGGATTCATTGATATCTACTTGTTAGAAGACCACAGGGGGGTAAGTAGGGGACGAGAGAAATGTGAATACAATAGAGGGATCTATCTCATCTTCTAGGTAGACCCGGATTCTTTCGATCACTTGTGTCAGGAGTGGAAGCACATCACTTATAAGGACGGTATCATTAAGAGTTCTGTTAAAATCATTTAAGTTCGATACCTGCACATAACTAATTCCTCAACGCCTCTGAACGAGGTGGACAAATAAATAGATGTACAAACATTCTCCACTGAGTCAATCTCACATTCGTTCAAATACCGCATTTTAGTGATATATTTGAATCGTGACGTCACAATATTGCCGTGTCAGAAGCTTCCGTACGTGTGAAATCCATACTACCTACTTAGATCTTGGTGACCATCATTCAGAACACCGCAAGGTTCCTCTTTAACCCGAGAAATCATGGCCCAGAACATGTCCTTAGCGATGATACTGGCTCAGACAAGCTCGGCTGCATTCATTTTACAAGTTAACATGTAGTCCCTGATGAACCCGTCATGACTCTCATCAAAGTCGGAAACATAGTACTAGATCATTCCAGCCAGTGCACATCTTCACACTAAGAAGTCGCCTCGCTCCTGTGTACTCACAGGAAGATAAACAAGAGAGATAGGAGAGGAAAGGGCTTTGGAATGAGTCTACGACTGGAGAGTCGTATGTCAGTAGACTGTAAGGAGTATCGTGACCGAAGCCACCAGAGATAAAGGGGTCTACTAGAGCTATTAGGGGCTTTACCGCCAAGACAAAGGAGGCTTATGTATATGAACCTGGGACTTGCCCGTGACTGCTAGCTTAGGGATAGAGTCATTCGTGCTACAACGTAGCTCCTTATCGTGCTTCCATGTTCGCATCATGACATATACTAGGTGAAAGCTTAGCCTAATGAGACAACTACACCTTCCACTTGAGCCACGAACACTCTATATTAAGACTCGATAAAGCAACTTCATATCTATCAAGTCAAGGATTCAGGTGCTTGAACTCATTGTGAGTTCGAATAGATCGTTGGCTACCTCTCTCTTACCTTCTATGAATCCCCCTGATGCCTAACATCGTTCTCAGTTTATTTCCACCTAATCTTTGCACCACTATATTCTTTTTTATCTCTTCCGGGATCACTGCTTATGTCCTGATGACTCTAACTTTGAGCAAGGACGAAGAACCTATGACATTTACTCAGGGTTGGTGGTAATATTGAGTGAAAGGATAACTAGACGAATGGTGTGGTGATATACAAAGACTCCTGTGATCTGTGCTACTAGCATATATCTGTAAGTATTGTGCGGCGAGTTAATAAGAAAAGGCAAACAAGGGAAACATGGAACAAGACAGGAGCGTTCCTGACGAATTTGTACTATATAAGAAGCACCATTATAAACATAACTTGGGACCATACGGGTACTCTCTTCGCTTCTTATTCTCATAGTTCCCAAAGATAATGAGAATTCCTTGCAAATCATTTTTTATCAAAGGGCAAAAAGTAAACAAAAAGCTGCACCCTAGACAAGAGAAGATCCTCGTCAACTAGATCATGCTTGAAGAGAGCGGCGATTACGCACCTTTGATTGCCACCGGAAGTCAGAAGTAAGACTTGACGGCGTGCTCAGTATTATTGCATCAATGAGACTAAACGTATAAATTATTCGTTGCTACCACTCACTAGCAGATCACGCATGAGAGAGTATTATTAGGATACGTGACCAAAGAGGCCTGTGGTAGTATCACGAGGATGCGAGAGAGAGAGAGAGAGTCCACCGGTGATTATGTAGCACGCAGGCATGAGTCATATACGGAATACCTGTGTCAAAAAACGAGAGCAATGAATGCCTAGATCCCGTCTCCCCAGAATATGACTCCTGATATTGACCAGATCACACGGACTTCGTTGGCGTCCATTTTGCCTAGCTAATGACTCTCCTGCTCGCCAGTGATGATTAACTGGTGAGAATGTCGAGCTAAGTAGATGAGCAGAAGGATATGATCATCTAACGCAACGAGACATAAATTCTACGCGAGTCACAATGCGATATGAACGAGCTAAGGTCTGGGGAAGCGAGAAGAAAAAACTAGGTAGGCACGAGACCCTTGCCAAATGCAGGTAGACGTCCGCCATAACATCTCATCATAGCTCACCAGGTGTTGTTCCGGGCCTGTCCTTTATCAATGCTGTCAGTTCGTCTGTGTGTGATATGGTGTAGGAAGGGGGATTTGTTGTCGTTGAGTCACGGAGTAAGCTTTTCCCACGTGGGAGAGGCCTCATAGAAAGAGCACCCACGAGAGATAATCCCTGTAAAAGCCTCATGTCGGACACCTCTATCTGGTGCTATACTGGACAGGGGATCTTCCAACATATGGGTTTCTATAAAGTTTACACGATATGCGGCGGCTCTCAAGAAGTACAAGCAGGGTTGAGATAAACCTCGTGGCTTTGCTTCAAAGCCCATGTGCTAATGTTGACGTATTGAGCACTGCTTTCATAACGTATAGGTGGTTAGCTATAATATAAGGATATTATACCTCAAGGTCCACGTTTGCAGCCAGGGTGCGGTGTCGGGAAGTTGTTGCTCGCTTCGGAGAATAACCATAACCTCGTCTCCTCTTTTTCCAGAAAGACCTGTCGATTGGGACACTGACTAGGGGATCTCTTGGGTGGGTTTATGATAACCAGCTCCTGAGCTCTTGAGCAAAAAAAATCAAAAAAAAAAAATCAATGTCGGTGGTTGGCTCCTACACGCACATGCATGCATGTAAGTGCGGGATGTCACAGTCGAACATATCACACACACACTCACCAGAAAAAGAAGATATCGAGATAGTCGAAGAGGAGAATTGACTATGCATGTATGCACGCAGGTCTGCCTAATCCGGCTCAAATAATGGATAGGGATATGGAACGGTGAAGAGGCAAGACAGACAGGCTACTGCGGCCCTCGTCACATTTCTTGCCTACCCCGATGCGTGACAAACAACGCACTGCCACCGTTTGCACATCCGGCCAAATGCAAATTCCTGCCTCATGGTGCCGTCGAGAGGAGTAGGATACTGAGTGTAAAGGTCACGGCGGCGCTCGAGCCTTTTCGTGATCGAGATAGAAAACCACCGTACTCCTCTCATATCGGGGCCGTAGGCCTTGGCAAAGGAGACCTCAAATCTACATACCTACCCGCTTGCAAGGTCTGGTATGGCCTCTACAGATTTGGTTGCACTTGGTCCCCGTTAGCAAAATAATTTGGTAACCCCCTTCCGGTGGATGGCCACCTCGGCAGCGGCCGTCCGCTCCACGGTAGGCAAAAAGAAGTTGTCTCCTCCTCACCGCCGGTGTCACGGGTTTATCACATTCCAAACGCAGTAGGAACTCGCAAGTATTACCTTACTACTTGTACGTATGTACCTCACTTATATTCTTCTGCCTGTCACGTCGCTCCCTCGCCCGGTGGGATCGAACCCCTCGCCGTGAGGGGCTGCGGAGGGAAGATCTGAGAAGGAAACAAAAAGGGACACTTAGACATACACATACGAAATGTAGGCAATTTAACAGAAAAAGGTCGTGGGCGCTTAACTGGTCCCTCGTGTAGCCAATAGTAATGAAAGGGTAGAGTTCGAACCGCTGCATGACACACCCATCCCATCCCCTATATCCTGCCAAAGTAAGGACAGGCCAATGAGGATGCCGACTCGGCCCAATGCCAGCGCTTAAGAAGATTGCGCTGCTATTCCGTTTAGTTTCGAAAAAGAAGGGATCCTAGTGCAGAGTAGGACTAACGTATCTCTTACATGCCCTGTCGAGCCCCGCCATGCAAGTCCCAGGATGTCGGGACGCACGAGCTAGCCAATCACGTTATTAAAACACCGTAGTCGGGCGTCGCGAGTACCTATGCAGCTACATGTATGTAAGAACTCACTAGCTTCAATTAAATCAGACCTACATACATACATACATATGTACATACAGTAGCTATTCGATGGACGAAGTACCTCGACTCCCGCGGGTAAGTTTTCTAGGCTTCGGATGAAGAACACTAGGTACCTACCTAGTTATGACACGGGAGGGAACCTGATGATTCGTCCGCACGATTCATCACGGGAACCTTCAGACCGAAAGAGAAAAGAATCCGTTCACATAGCTGTTTCGTGACTATAGACACGTAATATTCAGCGAAGGAGGGTGTGGGAGATCTGAGCCAGGGATCTACTCAATCTTGGTTGCCGCTACGGCTGGCAGTTCGCGTGGTCACAAAAGTTACAGATCTCTCTGTAGGAGAGCGGAGGCAGCGGGTAGGAGGCGACCAACTACGGCCACACTCTTGACCGAAACTGGTGGTCGTCCAATCCAAGCTAGAAAGAAAATCATCGACGCTTGAGAGCCCAACCTCCTGGTCGCATTCGAGGTCGCGTTAGTGGAGAACGTTCAACGTCCGTTCCCGTCTGTGGCCCAAAACAAATAAACAAACTGCTGCAAAAGAAGCAGGTTCAGTTAGGTGGTCACTAGCGAAGACTTCGTAGCCCAACAAAGTTGTTTTGATACTCAGCTCTGGTAAGCTAAGGGATGTCATGTTTTGTAAGAACCTTGGCTACACGAATTCAAACCCGCCTTATCCTATCCTATCCTATCCCATCACATCACACATCGGCGGTGCTCGCTTCCCTTCACGCCCCCGTTAATTCCCCTTCCAAAGGGGGGTACCATCCAAGCAGGTCAAAACAAAAAATTCCAAAATTCCCTTGGTATCGCTTTGCAAGCCCTGGGGTTCCTAGGGCTGCTGACGCCCGCCAGCAAACGCCAATAAACTCCATCGTAGTTTCTTAACAGAAATCCGCCCAACCTCTTTGAAATGCTGCCAGGTACGCCATGAATCTAGGTCGTAAAAAAAGCCGTAAGGTCGTTTCCACCGCTCTTCTAGGTGTCGATGGAGATTTGGTGATCCATCGATTCTAGAGACAGTGTTGCCGATTCGTCGGTAATAAGTATATCGTAGAAGGAGATAAGGTAGAGAGTGTGGGTGAATGAATGGAGTAGTAGTAGTAGTAGTAGTAGGTAGATATGGACAAATGGAAAGTAATGGCAACGTTGGCGGTATAGGCCGACATAAGATTAGGAGAGGGTGATATGACTTTAGTTTGTTCGGAGTTGAGTAGCCAGGTGAGGGATGTTCATCAAGCGCTCAAACAGTGTTGGTTCGAGCCACGGCCGCCGTTGCTGCTGCTGCTGCCTGGGCTTTGGGGCAGTCTAGGTGCGTCGTCTTCCGCCTCTTGCCTTTCGGCGCTGGTTCCATCCTCGGCGTGTAGGTAACAGTTCTTGTGACGACTTCTCGTATGTGCCGCACGCTCTTGGCTGACGATTTCTGCGCCCTGCAATCCTGCGCATATCTAGACTTCAATGCCGCTTCCCAATCAAACGATGACCGCACTGATCTCGCACTAAATGGTGACCGCGCAGTTGCGCTTAATGGTGAATCCACGGTTGACACGGCTGGGGATGGGGATGGGGGAATGTGAAGACTGGGGAACGATGTCGCTCCCGTTGGTGGTGCGGACATGGGATGACTTGGGAAAGGGCTCGGTGGGATACCGTTTGGTGACTTGTGATTCCCACATTTGCAGGAGCAATCCGTCTGCTCGCTGCTTGCTGTTGATGGTACTGAATCCTGCGCCGAGTCCTCTTCTGGCGTACTCGAGCCCGATCTTTTCCCCGGCACAACTGGCGAGGATACCGACATGGCCTTGAGGAAATCCATGTAAGCTGTGGGTGGACTGATAGGAGTCTTGGTGCTGCTAGGGAATTCCTCCTTGATGAAGTCCGGAACGGCAGAGAGAGGCGTCCTGGCCGACAGCGCAGAGAGCTCCGAAGGGAAGGTGGCCGTGACTGGGGTGGTCAACTGCGCGAGCTTTGGCTTGCTTGTAGGCATGGTGACGGACGATTCCTAAAGGGAGACTGAAGTAGAGGTTGGTTGCTGGAGAAGGCCTCTAAAGTCAAGCGAATGACTCGGAAGGATAGGGAGACGGAATGCCTACAAGCTTCACGGAGAAGTTGCCGTGGTGGAGGAAGAGTCGAGACAAGGTAGGTGGTGAGCGAGAGGGACAGATGTTTATAATATGCGACTTTGGTAGGTCAAGGAGAGGCAAGGTTGCTGCGTGGTGACAAGGATCTGGTAAAGCAACCGTGTGGTGGGCTGGCTACCTAGTCGATGCTTGAGAGAAAAGCGCCAAACGGGAAACTAAGCTATTCCCCGGCTAGAAACACTAGAATCGATGTGACAGATCCAATGGTACCGTAGGGGTGTGGATCCAGAAGGGAACCCCCAGGTTGTGAGGGCTTAGACTTATACCGAGTAAGCTAGCCACCACGACAGATGTGTTTATTGCTGGTACGCGCTGTGGATCTCGGATCGGAGAGGAACACGAGCCTGCTTAGTACTCTGAAATGAAAACAAGGAAGGTCAAAATTTGGCCAAGCTGGTGGAGAGAAAAGCGTTGGCGCGAAGAGAAAGGTTAAGCTCAGTCGAGGGCGGCGGCAGTGGTGGACCAGTGGTGGGCGCGCAAAGCTCAGGTTGTAACGGGATTGGTTGCTTAATGGACGACAAGGATCAGGTGCCCTTAGAACCAAACCTCTTAGAGCTTTTAATTGAAAGACTGTAGGCGTAGCTGCTGACTCTTGACGGGTTAGTGAGCATCCATGTTAAGCCAAGGTTGCATAGGAGCTATGTAAGAGTACATGAAGGTGGTCTAGACATTATGTACATAATAAAAGAGAGAGAGAACATTGACTTACATTCCTGTTTAATGATTCATCCTACTATTACACTTTCAGAGAGGTATAAGTTACTTCGGCTGGGGTCGCCGTAGACTTAAGCCAGCTTAGTCTAAGGGCCTGTCTGATATTGAATCTGATTGGGTGGTATATCCTGGTTGGTGTGGTTTGCCAGGCGCAATATACCGGGATTGTGCTATTGCGTTTGAGTGGTTCGGAGGTATTCGGTACTTGGGTTAAGCGCTGCCGCTACTGGTCTATTTGCTATATTTGGCACTTGATTAGCGCCGTTCCGTCGCCCACTCCCCCTGATTTGACGTTCCCCCCTTGTCCCCACGTTGCTTTCCCGTCACGGAAGGCCACCATCATTACCACCATTCACGACTCACCTGGACTTAAACTCGAACGGCAAAAGGACTCGATAGCTGATCCCAGATGGTATAGGAATTCCTTTGTCTGACGGGTCAAGGTCGAGCTGAACTAAACGAGCTGAAGAGTGGACCGCGGGAATGCCGTCAAGACGGAGAGGCTATGTCGTACACCGAGAAGCAAAATGTTTTAATTTTACTTTTGATTTTTTGATGCTGATGTCTCAGGCGTCGAGAAACTTGAACAAGGTCCGTCCCGTTATGTCTTACTAAGAGATCATTACACACGGATAAAAGATCGTGAAGCTCGGGGATTGATGCGCATTTATGCACAATTATAGATGGTCTTGACTATGCCCTAAATATTTCTCTATATCTCATGGTACTGCTTCATTCAGCGCGCGGCTCGCCGTGACTGCTTCACTCTTCATTAGATTTGCACAATTAGAGGTTCTCTCCATTTCCCATGAATAGAATTATGGTCTTTCTTTGCGGCTTGGGGTCTTAAACAGGCTTGACTAGAGCGCGCGCCACATGATGCACGACGTCGGCTGAGGGCATCTCAGAGCTATCGTTGGTTAAGGAGACTTCAGAGAAATCTGCCTTGGTGGTTGGAAGAGTTACAATTTACCACTCGGCCCCTCCTGACTCTTGTTTTCGACACTACGGCGCGCGCTTCCTCGAGGCTGGGGCGTGAGCGCCGGCCGAAAGAGGGACCTCTGATAATAGCGCCAGAACCCGAGATTATCGAGATAGAAACTAGTCTTTATTTAAAAATAAACGTCGTCTAGAATACTTCTATGCCAGTCATGTTCACCCACTAACCCAAGGCTGTGGAGGCGCCCTAGTTCATTTAAGCGCCGTCCCAACACCTCTCATGCCTACGCCAGCTATTCCTCCAAATCTTCTCGTTTAGTTGCTTTCGCGCGCTTAGTGTATGGCTTCCTTGATACTAACGGTGCCGCTCTAGTTATCATCCTGTACGAGGCACCTACGTTTATAGACCAAAATGGATACCCACTTAGACACTAATTTCTATAACGCGAACGATGAACTGTGGCATTGTTTCATCGTGAACTGCCTACATAGGTAGTACGGGTAACACAATCCATGTAGCAAGTGACTTGCCGTTGCCGTAGACTTAGCATACAAGCTGGAAAACCAAAACATCCTCTTTTCTTCAGAAAGTAGCGGAATACAACGCTGCCGCAGTTAAGCCCGATATAGGATTGGATATTGACACGTCAAAGATAAACGACTATTGCCATTACTCGATTGAGTACTACTTGATGCGGTGTCCGCTACAGTTTTCGACCTATGGACGATTGTTTTTTCTTAGCGATGCTAACCTGCACTAGGACGGCGTGTGTCCGCTAGCTAACACCTTAGTTCTGTAGGTCCATAGACTTGTGCTTAGCTCTACTCTAGAACTACCGTACAATACACTTGTTTAAGCGCAGGGAGCTGTGAGCGAGACTAAGTGCGTGTCAACCAACAGAAGCATTCGCGGCAAATGTTTGTGCGTCTCGCGGTTTCCTTTCGCACTATGCCTTGGCTGAGATGTTGGCATATTATGGACCAACATCATGTGCGATCTTGTATGTGTTGTGTATATCGACTATTGGACATGCATTGTATGCTAATCCTTACTAGGAGTAAACTGCATTTTCTTCCCTCACCGCTAAGCACGGCACCAGGAGGAACAGGACGCGTCATGTTAGGCATGTCTCGCTGGTCGCTTCTACTATGAGCAGTACGCGAGACGAAGCATCATATGTGGCCCACGTTTCTTTTCGGATCAAAGAGTCGTCCCGGTGACTTAGATCTTATGGGGCAAGTATCGGCCCTGTGTGAAATGGGTCGGATCAAAGATAGTATTGGTTTGTGCACTGCTTTCTCAGTTAATTCGCTATCGTATAGTAGGAATATGAGAACTTACATCTAACTTAGCATGGTTCCCAATTTTGAGGGCGCGAGTGAGATAATTCCTGATCACGCTCCTTTTTGTTTGCTGGCACCATACCGTCTCAAGTTTTACTTATGAATGCCGCTCAGTAAAGTAACTAGAGCTTACCATAGGGACGTGATATATGTATAGAGTACTCGAAGCGGAAGGTTGACAGTACTTGCCTCCTGGCCGCATTGCTACGTATGTACTCCTACCCCCACGCGTGAACGCCACGAGAGCGCCACTGAAGAGACTGCATTTATGGAGTAAGATATCCCAGACCGAGCCACGTCAGCTAGGCGAAGAATTACCCTTCATCTTCATCAAACTTCTCTGACCTCTTTGGCAACTGCATGTGACAAGGCCACCTTCACGCCGGCCCCGGAGAGAACGTGGATCCAAAGCCTCTGCGTATCACTGAGGCGATCGTTGGCGCTCTTGACCTCGGCGAACATCACTTCCCTGCTCGGTTCCGTCCTCCAGAGGATCAAGTCCGGTATGCCGCCTCCTCTCTGACCGTACTCCTGCGCCATAACCTTGCATATGGCGGCTAATGCCGCGCCGTCGAAACAGCATGCTAACTCGAGCAAATCGTCCAGTTCATAGTCCCAGTTCAAGCCGACGACGCAGGTACGATTCTCCCGCTCCCGCTTGTCGACTTCCTCGATCAACTTGGCCCCGCGACCGTTTGTAATCTCTACGAGACGGTGGTTGATCTCGGATGCCCTGGTCGGGTAGAAAGCGTCTGTGTGTAGGTCTAGCGGACATGTCTGATACGCCGTTTGGAAAACGTTGGGTATGTAAAGAAAGAGTATGTCGAAGAAGAGGTAACTAAAGAGAGTTCTGATGATGCCACCTTCTGCATGGTAGCCCTTCCAACCCTGGCTTCGATACCAGCTTAAACACATTTCCTCTACGCTGCATTTCCCTCCGCCCTCGGTCTCGTCGACCCAGATGGTCTTGGTACTCGGGCCTCGCCCTTTCTTGCCCACCACGTCGTCTTCCTTACACTGGATGCCTTCGATGAAGTGTTCCTCCGGTTTTCGTAATCGAACATGACCGAAGTCATGTTGCAGGCGCTTCGGAATTTTTAGCTGCCTCTCGAGCTTGACTAGCCGTTTCTGTATATCATAGTGATATATTAGATGGCAGTCTCGATCTTCCAAAGCATTTTCGCAAGTTGTTACTGCGATTCGTTTCCAATGCTTCTTCTGTGTTTCTGGGTCCTTGTAAGTGGGATCAGGTTCTAAAGCATGCATGTAATGTTCTTCCAAAAGAGCTTTGCGTTGATACCACGAGCCTCGACGAGCCAAGTGAAAGAGGTGCTGGTCGAGCAGCTCGGTAAGTACCGCGTGTTCGCGGTGGTGCTCCTTTAGGCGGCCAAAGACGTAAGCAGCTTTATGAACAATCCGAGTATACGGATGGGCAGGATTGAGTCGTCTCAGATAAGCCCCTTCTCCGGATTCATAAACGCTTCGTTCCTTCTCCCGCTCCTCGTGCAATAGAGTTTTCCATCTTGGGTATATTTGCTCGAAGATCTCTGTGATCTCCCGAAACCCCGCCTCTGTGACTGGTCCGTTGAATTCTAGAATGTTATCGATGGCGTATTCGGTCCTCATAGCCGTCTCAAACTCTAACAGTTGAGTCCTCGAGCTGAAGATATTGGCTGATCTGCTAACAATGAACTTTGGAAAATTGCGTCTAGATATCTTTGCCAGGATAATAGCGGTCAGAGACTTCTCTGTCCATTCGGTGGATCGATAGAAGACTAGATGAAGCCTCTCGAATAACCTGAAAGCCGACAAGGAAAGCCGAATACAAGGCCCGCTTATAGCTAGTATCTTCTCAAGAAAGTGTTTCCTCCTATTGTAATCCTCAGCAAGACCCGGGCCTGGCGAATCCGTCTCTGGGGTATTTTGTTTAGGCGAGTCTATGGATTCAGCAGTGCTAGATCGCCGGAGACCTAGCGAGAAAAGACCAGCTTGTTGGCTGCTCATTCTGGAGATGGATTTTGCGAGCTCGGCCTTATTTTTGCCTCGTACCTTCGCTTCCTTGGCTAACGCTTTAACTTCATCTAAGCTAAGAAGTGCCACTGCTTCTTCTACACTGGTGATGCATTGTTCTGATGCATCTGCAAAAGTAAAACTGTCGTTGAACTCACATTGGTCTTTCACTAAAGAACTAGGTCTCGCCTCCATATTTTCTGGGGCGGGCCGAGGATTCGATGAGTCTAATGGTAGCATGTGGCTTCTTTGCAGCTCAGTAGCGGCGGCCTCGATGTCCTGTATCTCATCATGATATCGCAAACGGGCGATTCGGTGCCACGATGCCGTTTTCCTAAGAAATAGCCGCACATACCTGCCGAAGGGTTAGATTCTTCCTCTCGTTTTTTTTAAAAGGATTTGTGTTCAATCGCATACAAGAATTGGGCTTCGTAGCTTAATTTGGTCCAGTGGTCAAATATGTACATCTCCTTCTCATCATATAGATGTGATTCCTCATCAAGAACTGTGGTGAGAGCGAGGTTAAAGGCGTCAACGTAGAGCGAAGTTTTGCCCCTCACCCATTTCCTCGAGTTTAATCTTGATGCAGCACCCATAACATCCTCGTCTCCTTGTGATGCTCTAAACTTATCATACTCCTCTAGGGCCTCTTTCTTAGACTTGACTTCGGGCAGTGAGCTCTCAATGACAGTTCGTCGGGGCGATGCGACTTCTGCGTCGGAATGTTGCGAGACTTCATCATCACCAACCTCAGAAGCTGCGGTGGCTTCTCTTCGCACGCCTGGTAATGGCTTGAGTGGCTGAAGGATCTGGACCGATTCCTCGTCACTCCCGTAGCTCTGTTCCCTCTTGACCCTTTTCGAGGGAGGTTCGGTTGCTGCTTGAGCGGGCTTCTTGTTGTGTTGAGATGACCGTTGAGTATTGGCTGCAGTCGGGTTCTTAAGCCAAGCATCCATTTTGTCCATGCCCAAAGTGATCCATACCCATGTTCGGGAACGTTGCATAAAGAAAGGAATTGTAATAACGATGACTTCATTGATATACGAACGCGTGCGGAGACGCGATTGGGTTTCCCTGTGGAAACGCGAAGTCACGAGATAGCATATTTAGTTGTCCATGTACCCTCTCTCGGTCGATACTTCTTGTGACGGTGCCAGAGAGGGATTTTGTTCAGTACCTTTAGTCCCATCGGTACACACATAGATACGCAGATATCAGACTTGGAAGGTGCACGCGTATCTGTACATATGTATGTACAATACATGTACTCTTCTCTCGAATGCATCCCCAAGATTTACATACATGTACATAGGTAGATTTAAAAAACCCACCCCCAAAAAACAAAGGTTCGTTTCCACAATCACCTTCGCGCACAGCTCCTTCACCATATCAACAACAATCAAATCATGGCAGACGAGAAACGCCAAACCCCGGTACCAGTTCCACATATCTACGGGCAACCATCTCAACAACCTGCCGACCCAGCCGTCGCATCTACTCCAGCTAACACCGGAGAAGCTCCCACACCGATACCATCAGCGACAACGCCTGCTCCCACCGTCGAACAAAACACCAGCGTAGCTATGACTACGGAAAAAGCACCAGTAAGTTGGGCGCATCAACCTTTCCTACTCAATTGACATTGCTAACACCGGTCCTCGTCTCCAGAGTCCGGCTCCGGCTGCAGCGCCCGCCACTTCGACATCGAATGCGCCTAGCCCAGCTCCTGCGCGAACCGGTACGCCTCTGCGCAACGTGAACGGAACAGATAATGCTTCCTCCCGCGCTGCCTCGCAACACCCCGATTCCGGCTTCACCATGCCCGCCGAGGCCCCTCCCCACGGCGCCCCCACCCGACAGTATCTGAACTCCAAGGTCTGCGGTCCGCTCCTGGACGGTATGAAGCTACTTGCTAGAGAGCGGTACGTTATTACATATGGATACGTTGACCAATACGGCTACTAATGATTTTCTTCGTAGCCCTAAGGATCCTCTCCGAGTCCTCGGAGAGTATCTCCTTCAACGCTCTAAGGAGCTCGAGACTTCGTAGACATCGGCATGAAGGTCATAATGGACGGGTGTATGGATGGATGATAGCATTGCATCGGAGTTATGGATAGGGGAAAAAGGCATTCGACCGTGAACCATTAGGCGTAAGGTATTCTTTTTCTTTCAACTGCAATGATACCACTGCTTTACGATGATGCAGGATTCGGGGGTTTGCACGTGAAAAAGAACACACTGGTAGGCTTTAGGGCCGTTGCATAATAGAAACTTAATGTTGTTCACGAGATTCTTATTGACCTCTTATCATTGTGATTGTTCGCCTATCTTAAGGTGACTAGAATTGGGCAGTACTTTTTGGCTGCCCCTAAAGCAATTCCGGTTTCCACGAACTCCATGACCAGACCAATCCACAATGCAAAATACCCTGCGCAGGCCTATGCTTATGCGACGATGGTGCTGGCGGTGGCGCTCTCGTATTTCCAGGTAGGGGGCAGGACACCGACTGTCTTGTAGTAGCGGGCGAGACGGTGGATTCGCGACTCGATCAGAATCAGGCGGAACTTGGCGTCCTTGTCCTTGCGGTTGCGCTCCAGATGCTTTCGGACGGACACAGCCTTGGTCACATCGTTAGCTCCCATCTCTACGTTTTGTTGTTGGAGAATCATCTACTCACCTTCTTGATCAACATGTACAGATCCTCGGGAAGCTCGGGGGCGAGGCCTATATCAAGATCGCACTGTCAGCCTTGACCAACAGAGGCATTATTGTCGCCGTGTGTTCTCTGGAAACACCACGGGCTTTTTTTGGAAAAAGATATTCAAGTATTTGCTAGATTCGAAGGAAGGGTTCTTTCATGTCGTACCATTGGACTTGAGGATTCGCAGGATCTTGTTACCTAAGAATTTCAAAATTAGCTACGGATGACCGAATTCAATTGATCTAGCTGCTGCTACGTACCAGTGACGACGCGGACTTGAGCGATACCCTGGGAGTCACGGAGAACAACACCGATCTGAGAGGGAGTAGCACCCTTTCGGGCCAGTCGGCAGATTTGCTCTTCGACCTGGGCGGGAGTAGTCTTGAGCCACGCGGGAGGCGTGCGCGAGTAGGGGAGCGCAGAAGCGGAAATACCCTTTCCGTTGGAGTGAAGACGACCCATTTTGGCAGATGTGGTTGTTGTCGACTTTTGTTGGTGGTTGAAATGGACAAAAGCTGTTGGAGATGGAGATGGATGGTGCGGTTGGGGTGAAGTTCAGATTTTGGTTTGTTGAAAATGTTTTTTTGAAAAGGTGCCGCGTGAAAGTTGTGTGTCGCTTTCCGCTGCCCTCACGTGGTCAGTGCACACCTAGGACAGTCCCGCTTTCTCCATAGAAGAACCGAAGATTTGCCAGCTGCTATCTAGGTATATGTACAACTAAGCTCAAATCGTAAGACCTAATAAATCTTTCATCATTTTTTTACTGCAAAATTCTCCCTTCTGCATATGTACTTCTTAACTTTCTATCACCGTCTATAGTCACAATTGTGAATGCAGTCGGAGATGATTTCTCATGGTGTATTTCAAACTAAGGTAAGCTTTCCAAACTTGAACCGTTCCCATTCCCAATACCCTTTCTCATGATGATACGCAACAAATTGCTATTTACTTATTTCTGGTACCTCTTATATCATCAGGCCTTCGGGCTTGAAATGTATTCAACGGACTTCTGATCGAGATGGACTTGTTCTCTTTTGCTTCCCCCACGAATATCTATCTTTGGTGTTCAGCTGTTGACTAACACTGCAAGCAGGTGAAAGGAGCAACAGGATAACTAGGCCCGGTGCCGTATCAATACAACCCATTATTGCGAATATAACAAGTCCAGCCGTACATAAATTGGTGCTTTAGTATTGATTGTCTGAATTCCCTTGTAACATCTTTGGTGGCCTCCATTCTTCGTCGAGTATAATGTCAATTCATCGTTTTACCACTCTCGCTATGTTCAACACCACAGTCATTGGCTAGCATCATGTAACGTTAGTGGAGAACTTCACCATTCAACTTTATCTAGGTCTTCGTCTCTATCCACTACCTGGTATCAACTACGGCGCTGTAATCACTCATGCGTGACAGCTCGCTCTGACGTACTCTTATCTATCCATTTAATCAGCATTGCATGTCAAAGTGTAGAATCATTCTTGTTCCCGAAGTCCTCGGCAATACCAGCCGGCACAGTATAAGACGCTGCCGGAGAATTGACGTAGACACCCGAATTGTTTACGTGCTAATGCCGAACATTCAGGCATAGGTGAATAGCAACAATAATTTTCCTAGGAACGTGTCACTAAGAAGAAAAGTCCCAAAATCTTTTGTTTGAATTGAATATTCAGTATCGAGTACGAGCTAGTAGGTACTAAATCTAGTTAGGTAGGTGACCGTTTTTACCCGAGCTATACCGCCCCCAGTTTCATTCCAGTCATCCCTATTCGTGAGTTATATCAAAGCAAGTGTACGCGCGTGATGGATTTTTTCTCCTTCTCCAAATTAGGTCCATTCAGAAGCAATTTAATTTATACGTTGACAGCCTTGCGGAAGTTCTCGCCGGAGTAGACGGCATTGTCTCCGAGTTCTTCCTCGATACGGAGGATCTGGTTGAGCTTGGCCAGACGCTCAGAGCGTGCGGGCGCGCCAGTCTTGATCTGGCCTGCTCGGATACCTACGACGATGTCGGCAATGGTGACATCCTCGGTCTCACCTGATCGGTGGGACACCATGACGCCCCAGCCAGCGGCGTAGGAGTCCTTGGCAGCCTGGATAGACTCGGTCAGAGTTCCGATCTGGTTGACCTTCAGGAGCAGGGCGTTGGCAGCCTTGAGCTCGATAGCCTTCTTGATGCGGATGGGGTTGGTGACCGTCAAGTCATCACCGACGATCTGGATGTCTTGGGTCTTGTAGAAGTAGCTCCACGCCTCCCAGTCGTCCTCGGCGAAGGGGTCCTCAATGGAGACAATGGGGTACTTCTTAGCCAGGTCGCCGTAGAGGGCAGCCAGCTCCTCGTAGGTGATCCACTTGCTGGGATCGCTGTCGGGGTTCTTGAAGTCTAGGTCGTACTTCTTGACGTCCTCCTTGTAGAACTCGCTAGAAGCGACGTCCATAGCAATGTTCATTTTGCCAGTGTAACCAGCCTGCTCGATAGCCTCAGTAATGAGTTCAAGGGCCTCATCAGCAGTCTGGATATCGGGGGCAACACCACCCTCGTCACCAACGTTGCCTGCAGATTGGCCGTACTTCTTCTTGGCAAGAGACTTGAGCTTCTGGTAGACCTCGGCACCCTGACGCATAGCCTCGGAGAAGGAGGGGGCAGCCGAAGGGACAATCATGAACTCCTGGAAAGCCAACCGGCCACCGGCGTGGGAACCACCGTTGAGGACGTTCATGAAGGGGACGGGCAGGACGTAGGGCTTCTTGGTGCCAGCAAGGTCTGAGACGTGGGCATACAGCGGTACACCCTTCTCAGCAGCACCGGCCTTGGCAATGGCAAGACTGACGCCGAGGATAGCGTTGGCACCAAGCTTCGTCTTGTTTGGTGTTCCATCAAGGCCGTTGAGGAACTTGTCGACTGCGCTCTGGTCCTTCACATCGAGACCCTCCTTGATGAGGGCGGGGGCGATGACGCTGTTGACGTTCTCGACGGCCTTGGTAACACCCTTGCCTCCCCACTTGCTCTTGTCACCGTCGCGGAGCTCGCATGCTTCGTGCTGACCTGTTACGAGATGCTAGTTAGTGATATATCTCGAGGCTACGAGGGTAATGGCACAAACCAGTAGAAGCTCCAGAAGGAACGATGGCACGGTGAAGGCCAGTCTCGGTGACAACATCAACCTCTACGGTAGGGTTGCCACGAGAGTCGTAGACCATACGGGCGTGGATCTTCTTGATAGCCATCTTGATGTCTGGTTTAAATTTAGGTTGGGAACTGTAGAAGAATGTAGGGTTAGCTTTCGAGTGGTGATCCGAGTTGAACAATTCTAGCGAGAGTGCAACGGAGACCTTGAGCAATTAATGGAAACCTTAGTAGGTAAGAAATTCGCTCAATGGGGGAGCTTTGTAAGTGACTTGGCTTCGAGCCATAGAAATATGCCTCAAGGGTGAACTCTGGATAGAAGAAAATTGTAGGGGGGGCCTGTGAACAAGAGTGGAGGGGAAGGATGGCGGGATGGCGGGGTAGCTTTCAGATGTCATCGAGTAGAATATAAGGTGAAGCAGCTCACAACTGGCTGAGAAAATGAAGCTGATATACTTACATGATTACTATGGATATTGCTAGGAGGTGGGTGATGAGATAAATTGGATGAGAAGAAAAGAAAGAAGAAGAAAAAAAAAGGTTGTGAAGTCCGGGTGAGACCAAGTAGAAATTCTGAGGTAACTAATGTTTCGTTTGATGCTAGTGGGCTGCACTGCGTGGGCTTGGACGGACAACGTGAGTGAACAAACGGAATGGCACGACTGCAATTGGGCGGGTTTCGCGTAGGCTGGCGGGGTCCGGCGACGGACCTCAACTACCTCATGTACAACTTATATAGAGGTATAATACATACATGTATGTAGACCTCACAAGGATGACATCGGAAGAGGGAGGGGCCTGGTACAAGTCTTACCTGCCAAGCTGCTTGGCTACAGATGTACCTTGAAAGTTACTCCGTACATATATGAGGTACATACATGACCTTACCTTCATGTAACTACATACAATTGCTCATAATAAAATTGTTGGCCAGCCTTAGCCTCAAGGGTCCGAGTCACATATGACATGTGTGTACATAAAGTACATACATAGGTAGGCGTGCCATTTCATCTGCACGATTTATGGTAGTAGCAAAATTATACCTATCACTGACTTGTGAATTACCTGAATACCTACCTTTGTACAGTACAGTATGTGCTTGGTTATTAACACCATCATTACCTACATACATGTAGCCAGTTAGTTAAGTTTTGGAACAGAATTTGCAAGGGCCCAAGTTGCCCCTCCACCTTGTTGGGGGGAGAGCTATCAGGTTATCAGATCCACACCATCAGGGAGAATAAACATCAATTGAACGAGCTATTTTATCCCATGAATGTGCATGGACTCTTATAGATGTATTTTTAATTCTGCGCGGTAGCTTTTGGGGAGAGCATAGCAATATTAGAACTGATTTTTCTTTTCTTTTCACCTCCCAATCACTGATTACTTTTTTTATCCTTGTCTAAGGGTATCTCCCCGGGCCTCAACACAGACTCCTCATATTATCATGCAGAAGCCTCATACGTAACTCATCACTCATCACTCAGAGCTTAGAACTATATCCGTTTTCCCTAACCCACGCGGCAACGTCTTCTTGATCGCGTGCTAACCATGCGATCTTGCTACGGATAGCGTCCTTGCTCTGTGCTAGGGGTTGCGCAAAGTTCTTGGTGTCAATGTCCTTGAAGAACTCTTCAACCTTCGCCAGCTGTTCCGGCTTCGCGAAGCTAGATGTGCAGATGGTAACCATCGACCCTAGAATAGGCGGGTTCCCGCTGAGACGTTTGAAGATCTCTGGCCACTTCTCAGTCAGCCAGCTGAACAAGGCCTCGATACCCTCAGCGTGACTCCTCAACCCGCTTGCTGGAAGATACAAATCTTGGCTCTTGACCTCGCTGCTGAGGACGAAGTTAAGCGTCTGCTCGATCAGAGCGGGGTCTTTGGCCCGACCAATGCATCGCAAAGCAGTGTTGCGCTCATCGCTATTGGTAGATTTACGGAAGAAGTCGACGATCGCATCATACTTAAAGCCGGGTTAGTAATAGCTGTAACGAGTTTTTTATGTATAAAACGTACCTCTTCCTTTCCACCATATTTGAGGGCCATACTGAAGACGCTACCCCGAATATTCGGGTGGATAGCTGACCTGTCGCCACTCATATATTTGTTAAACATTTCCTTGGCCGCGGCAATGACCTTCTGATCGCCAGCCATGCCAGCTGCACCGAATAGCATGGCTTTGAACTGCTGCTCAACATGACCATCCTTGTCTGAGAAGGACCATCCTAACTTGTGGGCTCTCTCACTAACGAGCTCCTTTACAAACGCTTCGAGTCCATCCTTGACGGCCGCGTCCTCAAATACCCACGCCGATTGCACTGTGGCAACTCTGGCAATGATTTCGCTCCACACGACAAATGACTGCTCCGTGTCGAAGCCCTTCAATAGGTTCAGAACGCCAGAGGTTTTCTGATAACCCGATACAGCGAGAGCACCGGCATCGGCGATCATACCAGCACGGTCCTCAACCGTCAGCAACCCCTCCTTGGCGGATTGGCCTAGCTTCGTAAGACGTTCGGGAGTGTAGCTCGTTCTGTAAATGCTGGTATGGTTTGCATTCAACTTGAAGAAGCCCAAGTCCTTGACTTTGAACTCGCCCTCCCTCTCTGATAGTGTTAGGGAATCATCCACACCGTTCTTCGATCGGAGGCCCAAGAAGACTGGGTACAACACTTGGTCCTCCTCGGGTTTTGTGTCACCAGTCCTAAGGAACCGATTCTGCTTAACGTGAATTGAACTGTCTTTCTCGTTTTCGGTCACTTGGACCACGGGAAAGCCGACGTTCTTGGTCCAGATCGACATGATCTCTCTGACCGGCTTGCCACTAGCCTCCTCAAGAGCTGCCCACAGATCATCCGTCCGTGTATTACCGTAAGCATGCTTCTTGATGTATCTTCGGACACCTTCTAAGAATGTCTCTTCGCCGAGATACGTAGAGATCATGCGGAGTACGCACGAACCCTTGGAGTATGAAATGGCATCGAAGATCTGATCAACCTCACTAGCGCGCTTGACTGGTACCTCGATAGGATGGCTGCTCCTCAGCGAGTCTAGGCCTAGAGCACTCTGGAGATTGTCAGTAACGTAGTTCTCCCAGACCTTCCACTCTGGGTAAAAGTAGTTGCAACCTAAGTGGATTATCATTGTCAGCCGATCATTCTTGCTCAAGAACCAGATTGGAATAAGAAACTCACTCAGCCAACTCATCAAAGTTGCGAAACCTTCGTTCAGCCACAAACCCTCCCACCAGTCCATAGTAACCAAGTTGCCAAACCATTGATGTGCCAGCTCGTGCTGGACGACCTCGGCAACACGCTCTTTCATAGCCGCGCCGCTAGCCTTCTCGTCTAGCATAAGGTCGACAACGCGGTAGGTGATTAAACCCCAGTTTTCCATGGCTCCTGCTGCGAAATCGGGAATGGCAACCATATCCATTTTCGGCAGGGGAAATTCAGCTCCGAAAATCTTCTCGTAGTAACCCAGAGTTCGGGCTGCAAGCTCGAGCGAGAAGCGGCCATGTTCGATATCCGAACTAGAGGGAGCGTAGACCCGAACTGGGACTCGGAATTTCTTGGTCTCGATGTAGTTCAGTTCACCAATGATGAAGGCAACAAGGTACGTTGACATGAGCGGGGTGGTGTTGAACTTGACGGCCTTCTTGGTAGATCCGCTCATTTCTGAGTGCACCTCCGACTCCGAGGCAACATCCATGTTGCTCAGGCACGTCAGGTGTTGGTCGGCTATGAGGGTGACGGTGAACTTTGCTTTGTGCATAGGCTCGTCGAAACACGGGAAGGCTCGGCGACAGTCGTTGGCTTCCATCTGTGTGGTAGCTAAGATGCCCGTAGAGCCGTCGGACTTGGTATATGTAGAGCGGTAGAACCCGGCCATCTGGTCGTTGAGCTGACCAGTGTACTTGATCTCCAACTGGGTCTTGCCTTTTGGTACGGCATCCTTGAGCTCGATCTTGGAGACTTGCTTGGTCTCATCGTATGTAATTGCGGAGGAAGAGCTAGCCAGACATGTCAGGATTGCGGCGCATGTTAGGTATATGGGATGGTGAGCTAACCTGATTACAGTCTCCCCAGATTTGAGTTGGGCGCTATGAATATCGATCTCGATAGTATGGAGGGAGATTGACTTGGTCTCCTCTTCCACGTCGAAGTCTATAAGCAACTTTCCCTCAAAGGTAAACTTCTCAAAGTTGGGCTCTAGAGTCACATCGTAATGCCTCGGGATGACGTTGGTAGGGAGGAGCTCACGGCCCTGGGTAGGGTCCGGGGTAGCCCCTCCAGTGTGATCGATATCTCCGGCGAGCCTGCACATGTTGTGTCTCCGGTATGAACAGTGTCGAACAGGGGGTCTCGTGAGGGTGATGTTCCTGGTCTTCTCAAAGCAGGAAGGTCGTGAGGCGGAACTGAGCGAGGAGTGATTTGCGAGGCGTAGGCTAGGTCTGGCTTACACGTTAGTCTATTGGGGTGGAAGGGCGGTCAGTTGGGTTTTAGGAATACCCGTGAGAAGGTGGAGAGCTTAAGGCAGGACTGCACCAGAAGTGATTCCGTCTCCACTGTGATGTGGTTGGAGGGAGTGTATATGGTCTTAGTCCAAGCCGTGAATGTGTTGAGACTCGAGGAATAAACTCGACACGGGAGGCGGCACGAAAAGACATGTGCAGAGAAGAGAAGTAGGTACCCAGGCAAGGAGTGATATAATATAATTGTCATGGATATAATTTAATACAGCAAGTACAGATTACCTCAGGACTCACATGCAGTAGTGCAGGTATCACAATAGAGGGGTATCCAGGTAAGGGTAGGTACCTACCTAGGTAGGTAAGTTACCTGCATGTATGTACGGTAGGCGTAAGGAGGGGCAATGGGAAAAATCCCTATTTGTGCATTATCAGATAAAAAAAGGTTAACAGATTTTTACCAGACCAACAGAGTAAAGTGTCTTTCTAAAGTGTGTATGTATGTGTATACTTGGTGAAAAACCAAACACTTCTTAACCGGCCCTCAAGGTATCGCATGTACTGTACACATATGGATGTCTTAACGCGGGAGAGAAAAGAAAAGAAAGCGAAGAAGAGAAAAAAATGACGCCACGGACGGCAGGCGGTGTGGAGGATAGTGCAGGATTTATGCTTGCAAGATACCAAAAAGCAAGTGCGTACCTTGCGGTTAGGTACATGTAGTAAGGTAGTAACTGGACGGTCCTTGACCGGCCGTTTCCCGAAACTGCAACTACCTACCTACCTACCATAGGTATGTAGTAGACAATCTCATGCAGGGTCTAGAACGCACATGTAGATCCCGACACAAGCGAATTGTAGACATGAAAAACCCATCTCTTCGGGTGCTACAATCTGATACTCGGATCAAGCTCGCAATTCATCTGTGGCCTGTCGTACGACCTGAGATTTGCTCGAATATGTACATGTACCTATTCAATAGAGTATACCTTAGGTACCTATCTAAGGTAACCATTATTGGACATAGATATACATACCGTATATAAGGAAATACCGATTATATTCCCTTTTTGGCCTTTTCTTTTCGTCTTTTTCCATGTCACAAAAGCGATTCTTGGCATAAGGATGTCTCGTATTTGGTAAGCCTGGTAGCGAGCAACATACTGCTATAGGTAGCTGAGGCGTGAGTGTACCTAGCCGCATTTGCCTATCATATTTCAAGTGTTCTAGATATTCGGTTTCTGGGACGTTTTCCATGTTATCACTTTGGGTTGCCTTAATTAAAGCTAGTTCCTAAGACCTACAGGATACCAAAGACTTATCTAGATTTCACTTAGATCGACTACTTAGGTAGGTGCGTAGCGAAATAGCTAGAGTGTGTGTGTTGACAAGTAGTAATTCATAAAGGGACCTGAGCCATCGCCTGCTACTTAGGCAGGTATGGTTATAAGTCAAGTACCTAACGCATATTACTCTTGCAAGCGTAGAAACTTTTTGCTATAATGAATTGCACTCCTAACAGCTTCCATAGGTAGGTATCAATCGCATTCTAGTCCCAACTGCCGCCCTTCCCGCCAAAGCCTTTTTCTTCAATCTTCTTTGGCCCCTTTGTGGGTTTCTGTTGTGCCGCCTCGTGCCGGCGCAACTCCTCTGGCACTCTAGAAATCGCACTCTTCGAGAGCATCTGCCGAAGGTCGTACATGACGTCCGTGTCCTCGTTACCTAAGAATGTGATGGCAACACCACTCTTGCCCGCACGACCCGTACGACCGATACGGTGCGTATAGCTTTCGATAGACATGGCCATGTTGAAGTTGACGACGAGGGAGACGTCCGGGACATCGATACCACGACCAGCAAGGTCTGTGGCAACCAAGACGTCCGTCTGACCGCCGCGTACCGAGGCAAGAGCCTGTTCTCGCTGCTCCTGGGTCTTGCTTCCGTGGAGTGTGACGGCCGAGAAGCCCATGTGCTTGATTTCTCGAGCGACTGCATCGCAGTTGCGCTTGATGTTGACGAAGACGATGATAGGAGGTGCGAATTCGTTGGATAGGAGGATCTCCTGCAAGCGCTTCTTGCGGCGATCCTCTCCAGGAACAAATTCGACGCGTTGTTCAACCGTTTCCACAGCCTCACCAGCGTTGCCAATGGTCACCGTGGCTGGGCGACGTAAGTATTTCTTAGCGATTTTCTCGACGGCCGACGGCATAGTGGCCGTGTACATCATAGTCTGTCGGTAGCGATCTTTACCACCCAGGTGCCGGCTCATCAGCTGCGCATTTTCAGCGGCGTCAGTATCTGGCTTTTCGTTCGTGACAGGAAGCGCGTCCAAGATCTTGTTGACAGGCTCTTCGAAACCCATATCGATCATACGATCTGCTTCATCCATAATAATGTAGCAACACTGAGATAGGACTAGTAGACGTCGTTCAATACAGTCAACTAGACGACCTGGCGTGGCAACGATAATCTCGGCACCGTTTCTTAACGCAAATGCTTGTTCTTCGAGTGAATGTCCACCAACAAGGCTAACCACGGTAAATCCGAGTGGCGTCGCAAATTTCTTCGCTTCCGTCTCGATCTGTTGGACTAATTCTCGGGTTGGGGCTATAATGAGTGAGTACGGGCCGTCGTTCTTAGTGAGCTCAGTCAACGGGGGTAACTCCGAAATGTAGACTAGTAGAGGCAGCAAAAAAGCGGCCGTCTTTCCTGAACCAGTAACGGCAACGCCAATAAGATCTCTGGCTTGGAGCGCAATGGGGATGGCTGCGCGTTGAACTGCTGTTGGCTCGTCGTAGCCAACTTTGTGGACGATGTCCATTAATCGTCGAGGCAAACCAGATTCGTCCCAACTCCGCATCGGGTTTGGGAGAAGTCCACCCTTTGTCGAGATACCAAAGTCTTCCTTGAAGATACGCCAGTCTCGCTCGCGCATATCCTCGAGCTTCTTCTCCGACCAGTGTTTCCCTAGACCGTTGCGGTTGGCCCTCTCCTTTCCCTTTTGCATCATATCCAGTAGTTCTCTTGCTCGCTGTGCTCCGTTTTCAGGATCACGTTCTATCAAAGACATGGCATACTTCTTGGCATTCTCCTCCGTCATATCGTCACCAAATCCAGCCAGTCTCCCTCTCCCAAAGAAGGTAGGCTCGGCCCTTTCTGCGTAGATGGGATTGTGGTCTTGGCTTGTGTCTTCTTCGGCATCCCATTCAAAGTTGAATTTCTTCTCCGTTGTTCTTCTGCGCTTCTTCTTGGCCGAGAATGTTGACTGGTTCATTTCTGGTCCCATATAACGTGCGCGTATTAAAGCAGCTTCTGTCTCCTCCGGCGCCGCTCGCTTTTCACCCGCCGCCTTCTTGCCCTTCTTCCCTCGCGCCTCTCCGTTTTCGGGGCCATCCAGCTCACGTCTATCGTAACCAGCTTGGCGCATAGCCCTGGGCCCCGTCGGAACAACTGGCGCGGCATCTCTCTCGCGACGGGTAGGATGTCGCCTATCAGGCTCTGATGCGTGCGTAGGTCTGCTGCTATATTTGTTTCGCGCTTCTTCTGCGACTTTTCGCTTTTGCCGTTCTTCATCCTCCTTCTGTTTCTCCGATGCTAGTCGCTCACGCTCAGCCTTGGGAATAAACCTAGGTTTAGCGGCTGCCTCGTTCGCCTCCTTCTTCTTGCGCAAGACCTCTTCGATATCTAAAGGTTCTTTACGCTTGCTTGCTTCACCGGCCTGGCTATTTGTTCCATTGACACCATTCTTGCCGTTAACACCGTCGATTCCGTTGGCGTGCGCCAGCGACCCGGCTCGCGGTTGCATCCCCATGACTAAAGGTGTTGACGGGTGAGGGCTCACTGGGGAAGCTGAGCGAGTGGTATGTAACAGTAGAGTAGGATATCGTAGACAGAGTGGATCTGCTGCGATCGGATGAATATAAGACAGTACCTAATGAAGTTGTTTTGTTTCGGTCTTCAAAGGTTGGTGCAGATGGTGGCAAGAGAAATGAGAAATCGGCGTGTCGGTGCAAGATGACAGCCGCTAAGCCTACTTTCACCTAGGTACCTAGCTTACTAGTGGACCCCGCCAATCGGGAGTTTTATTCTTGTCCTTGGCAAAGACCCCTGTCACTTACCATTCAGGTCAATAACTCATGTTAGTAAAAAATTTGGGGAGCTCTCTACCTTAAAACACTTTATGAGTCTTTCGGTCGCATTCGAATAGTATCCGATTGGGAATGGCAACCAACGCAAGATTTGTCGAGCTCGCCAAGCAGCTGCACCCGCGCCTGCAGCGCTTCTTTGCCAAGTACCCTCCGACCCAGATCCTCCCGTCCTCGACGAGAACGAACACGGTGAAAGACGGCGCAATACCCAACCCTTTCCTGCCGCACAAGCACCCGGCCACGGGGAAATGGCACGATCCCGAATTCTCTCTCAGGCGGCAGGCCGAGCTCGTAAAGCTAGCTAGGGAACAGGGCGTGGAAGAACTCTTGCCCTTCACATCGAAGGGCACCGAGGAGAGGATACGGAACAGAGTCGAGCACGGTCTGAGGGTTCGTGGTACCGGTGTTGGCCAGTCCGTAAAGGGTCACAAGCACGAGAGGATGTTGGGTGTCAAGTACGTCGTGGACTTCCTATTCCCTTTACTTGCTTATTATTGGTCTTGGTGACTTCAATGCTGACATACGGGATAGGATGGAGAAGAGGAGAACGGCTATGTTAGGCATGCCGAGACTTATCAGAGAATGGCGGAGGGTAAGTCTTGCTATATACTATCGATGGACTTATTTCTGTCTAGTTGCTAACAAAAGTGATAGCTGGGAAAGAGCAGATGGAACAAGTATCCACGATGAGCAATCATGTTAGTTATGAAATTATGGCATTACGCCCCAAACGAAGCAAACTGTATCAAATTCATGCCTCACTCCATCCAAGAGTATATCATTCACTATACATACTTGGGAAATCGAGGATCACCCTTCACCCGCCATGATCTAGGCTGTCTTGACTTGGAAGTGGGAGTCAACGCCTAGTTTAGTTAACTATAACAAGGTCTTGTAATACAGTACGTAACAGTCTGCGAAGCGATTCAACCAACTATCACCCAAGCGCCCACGTGATCACGTGCCCGGTTCGATTCAAGGTACAGCCTTTTAACTCAAAACCGGTTTCTCACTCCACCAAACTCATACGCCAACCTATAAGAAGTCGCAAGAAGTCCAAGCTCTCGGTTCGTAGGTCTAAGTAAACTCACTCGATGCCAATTATATCTCTGTTAATTCAACAGGCTCGGCAGGATGGCACCCCCAATATCCAAAACCTCAGCGGAGCCTACGCTCTATGACATCCTATCACTGACACCCAAGCACCTGGAGCGCCAGGCTAGCATGACGCAACAGCAGAAGATGGTAAAGCAAGCCTATCGTCGCGCATTGTTAAAGCACCATCCGGATAAAGCAGCGAATAGCAAAGACGATGGAGCATCGTCGCCATCGCCATCATCCCCTGCCCCCAAATCATCCGGTTCCAAATCCACCAAAAAGGAATCCCAGCCGCAACCACGGATTTTTTACACCGTAGACCAGATCCAGCATGCCTACAGCATCCTATCAGACCACAAGCAGCGGTCCGAGTACAACCGGAGCCTGCAAACCCAAAGCCGGGGGCAGTCGTCGTCCTTGTCTTTCCAGACCGGCGTCGAGACCGTCGACCTGGACGACCTGGGCTTTGACGAGCGCACGGGGGTCTACCACCGATCCTGCCGGTGCGGCAACGCGCGCGGGTACGCCTTCACCGAGGAGAACCTCGAGGAGTTCGAGGACGACGGCGTGCTCATGGTCGAGTGCCTCGACTGCAGCCTCTGGATCCGCGTGCTGTTCGCCGCTGCCGAGGACGAGGACGACGATGTCGCCGTCGGCTCGTCGAATGCCGGCGGAGACCGCGAGGAGGTCGTGGTGACGAGGAGCAATGCGAACGAGGTAGTCGGAGAAGGAGAGAGGCGCGGCAGCGGCACGCGCAGGGGCATCGCGTTCAATTGGAGCTTGAACTGGGGCATCTCGCTCTCGGGATCCGCGACGGCGGGAGCGAATCACTCGAGGAGATAGTGAGATGTAACCACATGATGGAACACGGCATAACTAAACTGCAACGTGCGAACAAATAGTAGTCGAGGAGACGAGCTCAGCTACTCACCGATTTGCTCTTCTACCAGTAAGCACGTTTATATTTATAGGTATATTAAGTACAAGATGTCGGGTGCGTATCTTTTGTGGTCTCTACGAATGTCGTAACTCGGGAGTTAATCGGACTGAAATATCATGGGCGACTTATGGTCGATGGGCACGAAGCAATTACCTACTAAGGCATTGCTCTACATAACCGTGTACAAGTATCGAAGGTTCTTCTAGTTATAATTCCAGTTTTCCTAAGTCTGAAATTCAGTCCATACAGTGACTTCGACTGGGAGAGCTAGATGTTTTACCCCATACGACAAGTGAGAAAGAATGGAGGCAATTATCTCGTATTCTGGCAGCCTCGATCTAAGCTGATTTATCTCGGGTCCTATCAAATGCCTTCGGGCAGCGATACCCTCCTACGAAAAAAAAAGACCTCTTCTCACTCATTACGAACTCGTAAAAGTATTACTGTTTCCGAAAGCATAGTAGAAAGTATGGGTTTATTGTCCAGACGAAATTTGCATTAAGAGTCTAAAGGGCAAGCGTTCTGCGAAAGACCTCCCAAAAGCTCTTGAGCCCTTTTGCCGGTAGGAAAAGGAGAACCCTCCAAAGAATTTGGTCTGTGCATTGCCAGATGAGGAAAAAACAAATCAATGCAGAATCACAAGGTAGAGGGTTCTCAAGCAAACACTCCTTAGACACCAGATTCCACCCCTCCGCAAGTCCGTCCCTTTGATACCTAGAGACTAGTAAGGGACGCGGGCCATTTTGATTCCGACTTCTTTACTCGGCAGCCTTGGGCTCCTCGGTGGTGGCGGGGGCTTCGGCGGCCTTCTCTGCTTCCGGAGCGGCGGGGGCCGCTGCTGACTCCGCAGGAGCCTCGGCCTCGGACGAGGTCCAGAGAGTCTAATTCTACGTTAGTAGCTGAGACAAGTTCGGAATGATCATGTATGCGTACCAAGTTGTCACGAAGCAGTTGCATGATGAGAGTAGAGTCCTTGTAGCTCTCCTCGCTGAGGGTATCAAGCTCTGTAGATTTCAGGTCAGCTCCAAGATATTCTAGCCCATATAGTCCACGACACTTACCAGCAATCGCATCATCGAATGCCTGCTTCGCAAGATGGCAGGCCTGATCGGGGGCGTTCAGAATCTCGTAGTAGAAGACGGAGAAGTTCAGGGCAAGGCCGAGACGGATGGGGTGCGTGGGAGGCAGTTCAGTCTGAGCAACCTCGGTAGCAGCCTTGTACGCCTCAAGAGACTTGTCGGCAGACTCCTTTCGTCGGTCACCAACAGCGAACTCGGCAAGATAGCGGTGGTAGTCACCCTTCCTGATGTAGGGATTAGCCAGCTTTCGAGACACGATACTAAAACAAAACAAAAAAAATGGTGGACATACATCTTGTGGTAGAACACCTTAGACTCGCCAGACTTAGCGGACGGGATAAGGTGCTGGTCCAAGACGTCCAGGATGTCATCGCAGATCTTGGCCAGCTCTGCCTCGATCTTCTGTCGGTACTCCTTGATGAGGCCAACCTGAGACGAGTTGCCCTTGGACTCCTCCTTCTGCTCGATAGAGGTGACGATTCTCCAGGAGGCACGTCGGGCACCAATGACGTTCTTGTAGGCGACGGAAAGGAGATTGCGTTCCTCGACAGTCAGATCGCGGTCCTCGGAGGCGACGATCTTCATGTTCTCAACCATCTCTGACGGGCGACACAGTTAGTCGTGCCACCTTGCGGAGCGTCGCGATTGGAATCATATCACATACCCTCGTAGCGCTCGGCCTGCTCGGCCAGCTTGGCGAGATACACTGCATCTTCGTGACCCATTTTGGCGATGTGGGATTTGACGAAATCAGAACTAGTGGGAGATATACTGGATTAGCTGCAGTTCTTTTGAAGAGTTGTGTTTATATTTGATTAGAATGGGTAGTCAATTGCGGTGTGGAAGAGGGGCAAATTGAAGTAGGGGGAGCCACAACGAAACGCAATATTGGAAATCCGCACAGGATGGTTACTGGCCGAAGGATTCGTAAAATTGCATCAAGATGGTATTAGGAGTGATGACGACCTGCCCCTAGCAAAATGCGCTGCGTTACGGTTGATATCGGGGCTCTTTCGAGGTGTTACGGTGAAGCAGTGACGAACCCCCCGCAGTCAGTGGGGTTTGCGCCAGTGGGTGCGGCTGGAAAACGCGTGTGCTGGAGGGAAATGAATGGGCGAGGTTATCGTCGCAATCATCAATTGATACAGAAGACGAGTCGCATTTGGCGGTTGATGAGGGTTGTTGTCGTGTGTACGGCGACAAAAGGAGGCGGTCCTGATGTGGGCGATGACGAAAGTGCAAGGCGGGACTCAGGGTAGTAGGCCAAGGAACATGATCACAGGTGCACGGAGGCAGAGAGGTAGATGGGGACGGGGGGAAATAAGGAGGATGACTCTTTTTTTCAACATACCTTTTGGTTGGTTTCTTTCTTAGATTGGTGGTAAGGGAATGACCTGTGCTGGAAAGATGCACAAGAAATAAGCGCGACGACAAGGGACAGGAGAATATTTGGGATGGTGTTGATGTTTTGGTGAGTTATGGGAGAACAAAAGTTTTGGGAGAGTTTTTGTGCAGCAGTTTGATTTTGTTTGGTAGAGGGAGCCTGGGCTGAAGAAGGTGAAGGAGAAAGAAGGGTGCCGGTGCAGCAGAGCGGGTGTGGCCCAGTGCGCGCGCGTGGGAGAGGGGAGTAGTACCTAACCTAACATCAGGAACAGGCCGTCATTCGTAGAGTTTGGTAGCCACATATTGTACAGGTACATCGCCTAAGGTGCATCTAGTACATGTATCTAGGCTACCAGTCCCAGCTCTGCGTATGTACTTCGTGCTCGATTTATGAAGACTTTTAGGTACTCGGGCATGTACATTGGTAATATTCTGAGCCAGTGACCTGTTGCTACCGGCCTGTAATGGAAACTTGGCAGCCAGCGGCCAGCGGATCATTTCCCGTGGCAATGGAAACAACCTGGCGTAGAAGGGGTCATCCTCAAATCTAAACGTTTGGTCTGGTCTGGTTTGGTACATAGTAGTATCATACATGTATGTAGGTACAATACAATTAAATACAAGCCTTGTAAGGCACTCCTTATTTCCATTGTTTTTTGGATTATTCCTTCCAATCTTCACGTCCTGATCTCTACCTATCTTGGTGATCTTAAGGAGTGACGCCTCTTATGTAGGCCTACTCTTATGGTAGTGATAGGTACATGTATACCTACCTACATGTGGTATTCAAAAAGGTATGTATTGCAGCATGTCCGAATTATCATTACAGCTTGAATCGGGAAGTATTTCTTGCCTCATGTCCTTGTTCAAGCTCACCTACGTCAGTTCCAATACTATTAAATCCCTGGGTACATACCTGTACCACCTCATCACGCCCGTACCCCACGCATTTTCGACAATCTAATTTCATGCTGCTTGGTTCGTACCAGTACACACGCACGTCTCCATGTTACATGTAGGTAGGCACATGACTGAGATGCTAGAAAGATATCGAGCCTCAAACTTGCCAACGGGCTTCCTTCCTACATACATGAGTGGGTGTATCTAGGGTCACCAAAGCTAGTACGTTCCTGTTGCAACCTCCATCATCTAGCGATCCTCATAATGGAAAAGAGCATTCAAATGACCCCCCCGGCCCCCTAAATAAGGTAATTATCCATACCTACATACTCAATGTCTCAGGGTCACCGAAAGAAAGGGTTTATGATCGAGTGAGCCAATCACCTTTCGTAGCATGATAAGGTAATAATTGTAAGGCGACCCCGAGCACGAGCCTTTGTTCGCAGAATTTCCGTTCCATCTGAATACCACACTCCATCCGTTAGATAAGGAGACATGAATTTCAGCCTACGTCAACATCTGCAGCCCAAATAGCTCATACATATGCACCGTACTGCCGTGGCTGTCTGATTCGGGACCATTCCCGTACCGGCTGCCGCAAAGCCTGGGCCTCCTATTTGTCCTATTTATCTAAACTGTCGTCAATGCAAACTCGGGGTCCTGCTGAAAATCAAGGGAGGGAAGGGGGAGAAGAAAAAAGTAAATAGGCTCGACACATGTTAAAACGTCACCGACCACTGAGGGGGACGAACCCATGCATTGCCAAGTCCCAGCCTATGCCCCGACTTTCAGGGTGAGGAACCAGTGCCTCACCAGGTTTGTTTTAAAACTGCCATTATGCTCTCCCATGTACCCCTCCAAACTGGAGGCATTGGAGGCTCACGATATACCTAGCTGCATTGTTTTCTCGTGTCTGGCGTAGCAAAGAATGATTTAGCCAAACCCCAACGCCTTTAGCATAACGACCTCATGCGAATCTATCATGCGTCTGTTTTCATGCACACTCGACCTTCCCGATGTATGAACTTCACTACACACATGCTATATGTGTATATAAGGTAAGCATATAAAGATCATGAATAGGCAAACTCAAGTTTCCGAAGAATTGTTCAGTAGCACGTGAGAAACTTCCAGTGATAGGTAGGCCAATTACGGATGCACATAATATCAGATGACCATCACACGGATGGCGTGGTGGATGGGATGAATGAGCTTTCCCAGTCCGCCGGATTTTGCGTGATTACATAGGTCGCGATCACCGATGATGGCACGGTACCTAGGTATCTACGGTCTAAGCCCAACAGAATGGCATCACCACATGCTTGGATGGAAGTGGGCAGTGAGGGGGAACACGGCTTTTTAGGGGAGTTCCGCTCCGACTCTAGGTTTTGTAGTATGTGGTCTGTGCGTCCGGTCTTCTCCCGCCGCTCTGTAGCTTCTATGCCATGGAATTGACTTCATAGGGTAGCTCAACCTCCAATCGACGAACTGGGAAGTGCCTCAATCCATCAATCACACCACGCACAAAGCGAACCAGGTAGATCATTCCCGTAACTACCTACCGTTTATCCTCGATCGTAGTACTAATAGAAGCCCATTTCCTCCCCTTAGGTCATTTAAATCCAATTCTTGATAATCAAAAACGACCTAAAAAATGTACCGCCAGACTCTGACCAAGATCCCTTCCCGCGGTCTCGCCATCGCTTCGTCCCGCCGAGCATTTACCACCACCATCCGCGCAATGGCCGCAGGAGACACGGGCGCACCGAACAAGCTAGGCAGCTTGGGTGGCCAAGGGTACGTCACGCATTTATCCAACATTGCCCCCTCGTGATCCGTGATCCGCGAGCTCCGAGGTTATGTCGATATTCATATTCAGAAGGCAAAAAAAGAAAGAAAAGAAAAGAAAACGCGGGGAAAAGAAGGGTACAAGCAAAAAAGAGGCTAACCAAGCAATGCAAACAACAGTGATGCCTTCCAGAAGCGCGAGAAGGCTAACGAGGACTACGCCATCCGCCAACGTGAGAAGGAGAAGCTGCTCGAGCTCCGTAAGAAGCTCAGGGAGCAGCAGGAGCACCTCCAGAAGCTGTCCGACCACATGTGAGTTCCCCGATGCATTATCTTGTACCCCGGGATTCCAGATTCAGATCAGAAGACTGACCAGTGCGCTACTACTATTACTACAGTGACGAGTTGACCAAGGACCAAGGCGGCGAGCACAACTAAACCAAGTACTAGTTAGCATGTGAGGAAAGGAGGACCGAAACTCCGTTGGAGGATGGCTAGGTCAGGTACGCTGTCAAAATGGGCAGATGGGCGACCTAGCATCAGCGCGCGAGTTGTCGTCAAACCACTTGAAAAGCAAGCTTAGCAGCTGGATTTTGTCCTTCAGTCATCACATTTGTCATGTCCATTAGTGTACATAAATTTGCCCAGGCACACGTGTGCATTGTGCTCTTTTGCTATCTTTGAGAAACAAAACTCTCTCGTCTCTATCATCACGGCATGCTTTCTTAGACGGGTTTCCTTCGTCCCAGTTCCCATGCCATGAACTGTGGATTCTCGAATTACGTGCATGATTTTTCCAGTACTCCTACATAATGTGTCCACCTTCGCCTCACAAGAAATTGCTTCCCCATAACCTGATCACAGACTGCGAAACAATTGGCTCATCTACGTCCCATATAGGATCGGTAAAAGCTGTCCACGTTGTCTTGCTCCGGGCCGCCGTAATGGTTGCCGATTGTGCTGCTCTGCTTCTGGGCGGCTGCAACCTTGGCTTGAAGTGCGGCGGCATTGGTATCGATCCACTGAAGCTGGGAAAGGTGCCCGTTGAGGACACGAACGATCTGACTCAGCTAGAGAAGAAAATTAGCTACTACAAAAGGACACAAAAGAACATGACAAGAATTATATGTATGCTATAACTTACTGGATCATCCGGTTTGTTGCCCTTGCTCAGTGTGCCAGATATATCGTTAATCTCCTTTATCATCTTTGTTAGGTCGCGGCCCATGTCGTCCAGTCTCTCAGTGATCTTCTCGGCCAGCTTGTACGTCTTCTCACGCTCCTGGTCGGGTCCCGTAAGTTGATCTGCGTGTCCGATCTGCTTCGAAAACATGGCGTCCACCTCGCTCTCGTATCTGTCCAGCCACGACTCGAGCTCCTCCTGCTGGCTCTCGATGCCGACGAGTTGTCGCTCGACTTCGCGGCTCCCTTTCTCGGCTTCGAAGGTCTCCAGATAGAGCTTTTGGATCCTCTCGCCATTCTCAACTAAGAGGCGATCCCACTGAGCCACCTGAGCCGCCTGTTCTTTGAATTCTTTCTGGTACTTGGAGAGATCCGTAGCCCAACGAGTAATGATCTCATCCATCGTCTTGTTCTTGAGCCGCGCCATGGAGGAAGTGGGTCCAGCAGTCGAGGCTCCTAACGTATTGGTAGCGTTTGCAGGGGGCTGCTGTGCCGCGTTGTCCGTTGATGTAGCGGGTTTTGGTGCCCCAAACATAGAGCTCGCAGCTGGCGCAGCGGATGTAGTTGTCGTAGAACCGAAAGCAGGAGTGGCAGCGGATGCGGATGCGGATGCGGCTGCTCCAGTACTTGATGCGTTGGTTGCAGTTGATGTTGACGTAGCTCCTGCTGCTGAGGAAGGAGTAGCGGCACCGAAGAGATTAGATGCAGGCTTAGCCGGTTCGGTAGTTGCGGTACCAGAGGCCGGCTTTCCCAAACCAGAAAACATGGCGCTCGTTTGTTGCTTGGGTGGCTCAGCCGTAGGGGCAGTAGTCGAGGGCTTGTTAAGCCCTGTAAAGAGCCCGCCAGGCTGGGCTGCCACCGGAGCGGCAGAGGTAGCCGAGCTAGCCGGCGTAGACGAAGCATTATTCATACCAGAGAACAACGAAGAAGAGCTGGCCGACGTGGTTGGCGTAGTGCTTGCTCCTCCGAAGAGACCACCGAGGGGTTTGGCGGAAGACGCCTCAGCAGGCTTAGAGGCTTGCTGACCAAAGAGTGAACTTGCTGAGCTAGGTGCTGCACCACTGCCTTGAGTAGTTGCGGGCTTCGCCCCAAAGAAGCTCGGGCTCTGGCTCTGGCTCTGGTTCTGGCTCGACGCCTGGCCGGGATTTGTAAAGAGCGAGGTAGTAGCCGGTGCAGAGGACGACTGGCCTTCCTTCTTATCCCCTTGCGCTCCAGGGTTCCCAAAAAGTACACCGGCAGGCTTTGCCGGAGGAGCTCCGGCGGGAGTCGTCGAGTTGAGGGAAAACATGGGTGGTTTTGCAGGTGTTGTCGATAGTGAAGCAGAACTGGGGGAATTGCTAGCTGGGGTGTGGCTCGAGTTCATGCCGGCAAAAAGGCTGCCACCGGTGAACATAGCGCCGGATTGAGGTGCAGAAGTAGTGGTAGTAGCTGGCGTCGAAGAACTGTTAGGCTTCGCAGCGAATAGGCTACTTGTTCCTGTCGTGGTAGTCGCACCGGTTGAGTTCGGGGTTGAGTTTGTATTTCCGAACAAGTTGGTAGGTTGCGCGGGCTTCGCGGCACCGCCGAAGATGTTAGAGGTAGGTGTTTGCGAGCCACTGCTGAATAGTCCACCGCCTGGGGCAGCAGCAGCACTTGAACCGGACGAATTGTTGCCTGCTGCTCCTCCAAATAATGGTTTCTGCTCTCCTGGTTTGGATGCTGTGTTTCCAAATAGACTCGAGGTTCCTGATGAAGTGGTGGTGGCAGGTTGATTTCCACCAGATCCTGAAGCTGTGGGACCAAAAGAGAAGCTGGGTGTGCCGGTAGATGAGGCACCGAAGATGTTGGACGAAGAATTCGCATTTGAGGAGCCAAACAAGCCACCAGAAGCAGGTGCACTAGACGTGGTGGTATTATTCGATTGGCCCCCCGAGCTCGCCGTGTTGCCGAAGAGCGACATTGTGTAGTGTTGGATTTCGGTATTGGTATTGCAGGAGGAATGTGATGGGTTGATGAGATCAATGTTGGTTTTTGCTCGTTGGAATGTACCGGCAAGCTATGTACGTTTTATTGACCTGCACTCATCCTTGACCTGAGAGGGCAAAGAAAAAAGGCCTTGGGTGGTTGCTTTCGCTAGACAAATGGAAGAGTAAGGGTAGGTTAGTCTGCTATAAAAAGTTTGGTACAGGTGAGAAATACACTGTTCACAAAGCAGCTCTAGAAAAGGTAGCTAGCTAGGTAGGTATGTAGTCTTTAACTCGCTGCTGCATCACACTTTTTTTACGCGACAAAAAGGCAGCTTCAAAGGTAAGGTAGACCTACAGTACCTACCTGAATACGCGACTAGCCGTGCACGGACCCACAGATCGAACAAAGAGTGAGAGCTTCAGCCACACTACCGTGAGGCTACATAGGTGGGGGGTAACGTTATCTAATGTATACATGTAGGTATGTACCTGCCACCTACTACCGAGTACGTAGGTACCAAGTCTAGAACGTCCATTATTTGTTTCCGATCCTTGAACTGAAGTCTCGATCTCTGCCCTTTAATTCTTCATCTTTACCTCTTTATTTCATACCAGAGGTACTTCACTCACACATTCTTAACAGATCTTGCAGCCTTTTCCTAGATCCTCCTTGTCTTACCCCTATAATCCGTTATCTTGTCTTCAATCCCCCCTCCCCTCAGAGCAGCCCTAATTATTATATCTCCAAGCCGTCACCAAAAACTGCACGGCTCTCTCGACCTACTACCCTATTGCTCTTCGCCATGTCCAAAGAAAGAAGATCAAGCACCGTTAGCCTCGAGGCCCCAGAGAGAAAGGATACCGAAGACCCAGGTGCTCACGAACTTGGTAAGCTTCCGTGCTGACATGTTACACCCCTCCCCCTCTCCCTCTTCCTCTTTTCTCCCCTCTTTTGGTTAACAATTATATGTCCATCTCAGCATCCTCCGACTCTGACGAGCACTTCTCCGATGCTCAAAGCTCCCCCGGGAATAGTCCTGGATCTGCCTCTCCGGTACCGCGGACACGGGTGGAGAAAGTAGACGACGAACCGTCTTACGGTGAAGTCCCGGGCACCGAAGCTTACAAGAAGCGGACAGAGGATGCCACACCAGACGAAATTGCCATAATTCATGACAATAAGCCCGAGCCTGTCCTCCCCGACAGACCTCTGACACCTGGTGGCCATCCGATTCCCAAGACCGTGGTAGATGAAGCAGCCGATGCCCCTGGCTCTTCCACTCATCACTATCACGAAGCCCTCCACCAAGCTGATGCCACCCCCGACTTCATTCGTAAGCCAGACGGTACTGGCGAGGCAAATCCGACACCCTCCTCGCTTGACACCACCAAAGATGCAACTGGTACGGCAGCCAAGTCCTCCTAAGCTACCCAGTGCCATTGACCCTGCCCTCGTAGATGACACGGCTGTATCCCCGTCACTCAAGTCACCAAGAACAACACATCGACGGAGAAAATCATCGGCAGCAGCAGCGAAATCAGCAGGGAATTTGGGTAGCCAGGGAAACCCTGATAGCAATGATGATGACGACGATGATGACGACTTTGGCGACGATTTTGACGATTTTGAAGAGGGTGACGAGGATGCTGATTTCGGTGACTTCGACGATGGTTTTCAGACGGCTGAGGCGGAAGCAGAGGCCACCGTGCCAGCTCCTCCGCCCCCAGTCTCGGCACCTTTATTTGTATGTTTAGGTCCCTCGTTAGGTAGCTGCATAAACATGGATGCTAACGCAAAATTCCACCTGCTAGCCAATATTAGACCTAGACGGTCTTGATTCAGAGGACATCCTAGCTGCAACGGAACCATACTTGGATGCTTTATTCTCTCCTGACGTACAAGACCTCCCCGCCCTGCCACAACCTCCCAAGGACAACCCCATCTTCTTCAACCCCCGAAGTGCCTCCCTCTGGTCACAACTCGCTGCACCGCCACCTCTCCAGCCTCCTGATTGGATCAGATCTCGTATACGACGTTTATTCCTAGTATCGCTCGGTGTGCCGGTGGATTTAGACGAGATATTACCAGCTTCTAAACAGAAGAAGCTCGTGCTCCCATCCATTCACCGAGTCACCTCGAACGGTTCGCTACGAACGTCGACAGACTCTCGTTCTGTCTCTCGGCTTAGAAAGCCGGGTGTTGATAACAATTCATCGGTTTCTGTTGACTCCCAAGGCAAAGAGAAGCCGAGGTCTGCCTCGAAGCAACGACGGAAAGGCCCGCCCGATGCGCCCGAATTGGATCTGGTGTCTGCGAAACAGCTCTGCACGACAACCGACGAGGCTTTGGGTGGAATGACAGATGTAGAACTAAAGCAGCATGTGAAGAAGTTGGGAGATATGGAGGTAGTGGCAAAGGAGGTGCTCGAGTACTGGAAAAAGCGAACGGACGAGAAGATCGGGGACAGGGAGGCGTTCGAAGGGGTCATAGAGAACCTTGTGAAGCACGCCCGCAAAACTAGGAAGTGAGGGCCCTATAATACAACAATCTGATCGACTCTAACCTAAGATCAACTTCTCCGTGTGAATGTATTTCCTCGTGCTTGGTGTTATTGGTTGCCGCCCTGTATCATTCCATACTCATACCGCTATGCTGCCAACTGGAATGCAGATAGCCAGAATTTAACTACCATATTCTGTGTTAAACAAATTGCTGGTAGAACTCAAGTCCTTGGATTAGGAGTCTACGTGAGGATATCGTATTTCATTGCATTTCGGTTTCAATATGATGGCTCTACGGCGTAGGAACACGGTACTCCAGCTCCATAAGCCAATCTACATACCTCAAAAAACATGTCTTGGCAGGGTTGGCTGTTTAGTGTCCGCGCAGACGAGAGAAAGGGGTGAAAACTACGTAGGTAGGTACCTATGGAATAACTATCAGGATAGAATATGTGTGGTTGAGTGTTGAGTCTATTTGCTTAGGTAGCTTGTTTTGTGATTTATACCCCCCTTATTCTACGTGTAAAATAGATATTCAACCGAGCCTTAGAACCATCCGAAAAGATAGTACTTTTCTTGTTAGTGATTTCATGTTTCTACAAGGCCTCTGCGCCCGTTACTTCACGTTTCCCGTACGGATACTGATATCCCGGGGTATTATACCGCACAGGGACCGTCTAGGTAGGCTCTGGGTAATCAACCAAATGGGTAGTGTTTGTCATCAGCACACTTGATCACTTCTACGCAGCAGGCTTAGGCCAGCTAAACCTTGAATTAAGTAGCAAGATAACACTCCCTTCGGGCAAAGGTGGTGCGTTGTTCAGGACAAGCTCCCTTAGTCACTAAAACAACTGAATCCGATTCAGCAATACTCTTCCATTAGCCATCTCATAATACAGGGAGAACTATGAGTTGAGGCACATTGTGTCGGTAGTGAGCAATTGCTTCTTCATCCATTTGTTCTTTAGCAGTACACTAAATACCTATGCAGTCTTCTCGAGGGCTTACTTTGACCCCCTGGTGACCTTACTTAGCCTAAGACTGTCGGTATTCCTGCAAAGAGCTTCAAGGGCTACGCCTCCCTAATCATCATTCCGCATTCCGGGGAAACCAGTGATTTTGTGCCTCCAGTGCATGCCCCCCCAAATGCTGCAACGTGTCAAGTGCTTTTCGTCGAGAGATTGAAAGTTTGCGTGGGCTTCACGATTCCGTAGGGTCAATTGTTACACCCCTATATAACTGATTAGCTACCTGGGCCAGGAAAAGTCACATACTGTGCCAAAACTTACGCTTCGATGTTGGCCCATCCGATAAGACGCCAGTGCTTTTCGATACGTCGACTAAGGGCAATCTTCTCTCCGATCTTGGTGCAGGCAGGGCTGGTCAGCGACAGTTTCGCGGCATCCTGCTTAATGGCAGCGACTTTGGCTCCAGTTGAAGTAGAACCAATGTTCACCATGAGGACTTCGTTCTTGGCCAACTTGGCAACCTTAGCCTGCTTTCCGTCTGCCGTTCGAACACCAAGCAGTCGCTTCAAGAGGTAGAAGTTGACTTCGATCTCGCTATAGATAGCAGGGAGACGGCCCTTGAGACCAAGAACGAAGCCGACCAAACGGTCAGCTCTGCATAGGGTAGGATCGATTCGCGTGCCGACACCAATAAGTCCGCCGGGAACAGCATACTTCAGGTCGTTGAACTCGGAGTTCAGGGAGACGATGCGACTGCAGATAGGCTTGCATTGGAGAGCGCCCTTATCGTCTCGGGTGACAATACCTGGTCTGATCTCGATCTCGTCTCCCAGCTTCAAGACTCCGTGTAGAATACTGCCACCTGCGACACCACCCTTCAGGTCTTCAATCTCAGCACCGGGCTTGTTCACATCGAATGATCGAATAACCATCATATGCGGCTCCTGGGTGAAATCTCGGGGCGGCACGGGGATTGTGTTAACGATAGCTTCGTTGATAGCGTCGATGTTGAACTTCAGCTGGGCGGAGATGGGGATGATTGGCGACTTGGCAGCAGGCGTTCCTCGGACAAACTTCAGGATAGACTGGTAGTGCTGCTGGGCAGCTTCTTCTCGCATGAGATCGACCTTGTTCTGGAGGATGATGATCTTGTCCAGCTTCATGATCTCGATAGCCGCAAGATGTTCCGAGGTCTGCGGCTGGGGTACCGATTCGTTGCCGGCAATGAGCAGGAGAGCAGCGTCCATGACTGCGGCTCCGGACAACATAGTGCTCATGAGGATATCGTGGCCGGGGCAGTCCACGAACCTGCAGAGGGTTAGCATTCTATTTTACTTTGCCCAACACATATACATATATATATATATATATATATATGTATGATTCAATAAATATATATGATTTAATAAAATATATATGAGAAGGAGGTTGTACTCACGAGACGTGGCGCAATAGTCTGTAGGTGCCGCCGCATCCTTCGCGTTCGCACGGGGGGTCTACCTCTTTCTCGCTCTTGTAACTTCGGTAGCATCCAGGTCGCGGGCACTCGGGGCTGTCGCACTTGTAGATCTTGGCATTCGCATATCCCAACTTGATGGTGATATTTCGGATCAGTTCGTTCTTGAAACGGACTGTCTGCACGCCAGATATGGCTTTCACAACGGTCGACTTTCCGTGAGCGACGTGTCCGATGGTACCGATGTTGATAGTTGCTTGTCGCGCGATAATTTCGGGCGTGAGCGGGGTTAGCGAGCCGAGATCGAGCTCCTCGGGGTCGGTCTGGGGAGGAAGATGAGGGCGCTGAACAGGCGGAGGAGCAGTCATTGGTGACTTCTTCATTGCAGACTTGAGAGGCTTCTGATCCAGCTCCTCGACTCCATCGTCAAGGCCATCGTGAAGAGACTCGTTGTCGGAACCCGACTCGGACTCAACGTCGTTGCCAAACTTGTCGGGCGCAGACATTGTGAAAGATGTGTAGCCGGGCGCTTTGGTAGATGGATCTCTTGCCGATTAAAAAACAATAATCAGAAGTTTTGTTTCGGGGTATTGACTAGAATATGACGTTGATGTTGGATAGCGGAGTTTGTGATATTTTTTCGATAATTGTGTATGACTCGTCTGCTAAAAAGCACCGATAAGATAAAAGAATGAGGGGCAAACCACTATTTTTTTGTGGTGACTGACCCAAAAAGTACATTGTACTTGCCTTGGAAATCACAAATGGTGAACAAATTGGGCAAAAAGGGAGTTTGCGTATGTACCTCTCGACAAGTACTCTGCTTAGTACCATATACTTGTTTAATGAATCGCATTTTGAATTAAGGGGGATATGAATACTATTGTAATACATACCTATCAACGAGGATATCCAATTATCAAACGGAATAGCAATCAAGATATTATTACGTCCAATCTACATGTATGTACTAGGTTGGAAATACTAGGTAGCTACTCCAAGTTTCTTTCTATTCCTTGATACGCCGATGAACTCTGCTCGATATTGCAGCCGGCTACCTAGCTTTCACGAGAGATTCACTTGGGAGTCACTGCATCTGCTACAGTACGGCTATTCTTAGGTAGTTAGCTGAGATTTTCTATCTACCAAGGCTGTCACATCTATTCTCGGACAGGCGATCGGAAGCTAAGAACAGGCAGGCTATACACCGACAAGACGGTGCTGTTCTACATGAAGATAGTTGTATGCAGCTCTACTACGACCTTTCGTCCGTTCTGGGTTCCATTGGAATTCTATTCCGGTCTTCGAAGCGGCACCAACGGCATATCGATGACAGCATCGTTCTCTCGGTATACAATCCAGCTAAGGTATAGCTTGTCATCTAGGTGTGGTCAACGGCGTTCATATATTATACCAGAGCTGCTTTCGAGGCAATTAAAATAAGTGCCGCCTCATTGGCCGTGCGTACCAAATCGCTAAAAATAACCGCCCAAAGCCTTGGCAGCACACAAATTAAGCTAAAAACTGGGAGAGGCGGGGAGCGAGGCAGGCTTCTTGAAGATTTGGGTTACATTCCTTCACGAACCACCACCCTCCGGATTATTTTCCTCCAAATTGGCTCGTAGTACGCAGTTGAGTGATTACTTTCTTGCTAAAAATGGACTTTCTACTCCATCAGCTTACCGTTTCATTCTTTCTAGTGTTATATGCACCTAGAGGGCTCTCAGGTGCAACAACAACGACCTTTACGTCTTACGTAGTATGGATATGACAGCTAGTCGAAGTTGAGGATTGGGGCAATTATGCGCACCAGTCTACTTAAAATCTTACCAAGATTTATGCGATGAAAAGAAGAAGAAAAAGAAGAAGAAGAAGAAGGGCTCGACTACGAGAGCGCCAACAGAGATGACGAGCAGCAATGGGGAAGTCGGCCTCCATGTCCGAATGGGGCCGGTCGTCCTCATTGTTCAATGTGGTGTTGTAGCTTACCGCCCAGGCACAACCTGATCCATGCAGCATGTTGTGCGGTATCACGCCTCTTCGGTCCGTGATTGGACGTGTGTTCCAACTTGCATTTGGCACGGGTCCTACATGGGGGACTATCTGCCTATCATATCGGTAGATCGCCAACAGGGGTTGTCGAAAGCGCCTAGGGAGAATCGCGCCGGCTCGTCCCACCTAGGTACCCAACCACATTGCGTTCTCCCCGTCTTTGCGCTCGACCGGGAAGGGTCCCTGGCATTGTCAGGTCTTGTCCTTGCCCTCATTCGTAAATTTGCTATGTCAAATGCACCCAATTGTCGCCCAGCCCTGCACCCAAGAGGCAGTTACTGCAACGCCGGGTTGTCAATTCTATAGTAAAAGAATGTACATCAATGGCATGGGCAGATTACCAACGATGTGCCTGTGTACCTACTGGCTGATAGAGGTAGGGCGTTTTCCCTGTGAGGAAGCCATCTTTCAGTGTGTATTCCCGTAAGAGCGAAAGTATCGTCATTTCTGGGTGTCAATTGTCCCCCAACGGCGACCATCGCCCCTCTTCTCTCTCCTGTGTGCAGCCTCTCTCTGTAAGTCTTCTCACCTACTTCATCTTTGCCTCTCTAAGACCCTTCTCCCTTCTCGTGTTTCCATATACATGTGCGGGAAGTTTGGTATCAGAAGTCTGTAACTTGCTCCGTTGAATTCTGAAGTCAACGTTGACACGTTGATCTGGGTCTTTTCGTCACAACCCAGCAAGTTCTCGGCGCCAGTTCATTACCTACGGGCGTCTATTCTTCTCGGGTCGTACTACTTGGATATTGGGGTTATTCTAACCGCCCTATCAGAGACTCCCATCCAGGCGATTTTCTACCTCCGGCCCACCGTGAGCGATCCCATTGCATCTCATGTAGCCCCGTTGACTAACGATCCCATGCAGAGCATTTCCCAGAAAAGATCGAATGGGGTGGTAGTATACTTGCTGCGGCGCCTACTCAAAACCTTCGCCTCCCCCAGCTACCCAGTTCGAGGATACTTCTTCTCTCGGTAGCTGGTCTCTCTCAATTTATTCTCACATTGCTTCGTTCCTATCCTTGGGCGTATACATATTGGCTCCTTTCCTGAAGCTCTCATACTACAAAACATTTAGTAGCCTGAACGCATAGACTGGGTTTCGTCCTTTCCTTTCCTTTCCTTCCTCTTTACACCGCATCACAACACAATGGCGCCGCAAGATGATAGAAGGCGGCCTACCGCCCTCAACCTAACCCCCTCGCGGAAATCGTCTACCGGTTCTTCTTCTACCACATCGTCACTCAAGCCACCGAGGACACCAAGATTTGCGGAAGCCACCACAGTCCACTCACCAATAGAACCGCGAAGTATGCCATTTGGAAGAGATGAGAGATCACAAGTAGTCCAGGCTCAGCCGGCGGACGTTGGGTTTGGATATATCAACGGAGATTCAAACGTCGAGTCGGTAAACATGCCAATGACGCCGAAGTCACCTCTGAAGAGCGCCATGAAGGTTCCAGGAACACCAGGGAGAAAATTCGAGAACCCATTAAGCCCAACATTCAGAGAAGAGGAAATCTTAGAGAAGCGGGAGATGTCCACAGATAAGGAACAGAAGCGAGATTTGGTAGGCCGCACGACGATCGAGTATATAGAAAACAAGGACTAACACACAATATAGGGTATCAAGACGAAGGTGCGGATGGCCAAGTTCGCGCTTCGAGGCGTCAGCTTCAGCTGCAGCGCCATCATTCTCGCTATGCTTTCGTCCTCCTTTGCTATCTTCCACGCCACCAAGAGCCTACCAGCACAGAACGGTCTACCAGCATGGGCCACAGGCACGAGCACTTGGCCACAAATCCTCGTTCTAAGTGTTGCTTGCACCAACCTCCTCATCTGCGTCCTCATCTTCATCGGATACTGTCGTGGTGGTCACCACCGCGCTGAGAAAGTCGGCGTCTACTACACACTGTTTGCAGTCGGCTGGTTCATCGTTTCCGTGATCCTATGGGCTGCCGCCGCAGGTGTCTTGCAATTCACGAGAAACAACAGCGATAACAAGGACCTGTGGGGATGGGCATGCGTCCAGAACAAGCGTGCCGATCTCTTCTCGCAAAAGGTTGACTACGAACTCGTCTGCAGACTTCAGGTGAGTACTTTTTATGAGCATATTCGTTCCGAGATACGGAGCTAACACTCTTCTAGAACTGGGCCCTGATCTGCATCATCATTGAGATCGTGATCGATGTCATCACCATCACTCTGTATAGTGTTGTCTTCTACCGCTACTACACCAAGCGACGCCTCGCCAAGTCCATGGACTTGCGAGACCGCGCCCGATCCGACTTATACCTCGCTCAGCTGCGATCGCAGTCCGCACCCAACACCCCAGGCTTCGGCCCCAAGTCGCCCTCATTCTCTCAGTACGCCATGTCGCCGCGATTCCCGCCGTCAGCCTACAAATCGCTAGGGGACATCGAGGAGGGACCTTCGTTCACGCCGGGAGTACAGGTCGCCGAACCCCCATCTGCTTTTGCGACATCTGCTCTCCCGACCCAAAGCAAACCTGCCGATAAGCCTTTCAAGCTGCAGGCTCCGCCCAGCAAGGCTCCTTCCGCCACCCCTAAGCTGGGCCAGAGTGGTTTCCGAACACCAACATCCCCTAACGCGCCTAGTTCGAGCTTTAACGAGAACGAGCACGGCCCCGTCGCACCTGGCGAGGTCCAGTACGATGCGGTGCCCATCCCGGGAGCCTACGCCGACGCGGCAGTCAAGAGCCCGCCAGCAGGTCAGACGAGTTTCAGCCACGCTCGGTGAAATGTGGTGGAGCACAAATGATTTTATAAAATTCTAAATACAGCTTAATTTCTTTTGTTCAGCTGAGCTGGAAAAGGGTCATGTCGAATGCTTGGATTCCCCCGTCACGCGCTATCTATCTACTATCTATGCTATCTATGCTATTTACGACTGCGAGGACTCAGGAAGAACCAACGAAAGAAACTGATCCCACAACAACAACTTCAGCGGCGTTCTCGAGGAGATGGTATCTTGGGTCATGTTTTGGATATTGGCGAACTTAGGATATTATACCTCGGGGATGGAACAAGCAACTCTTATATATCTATAATTATTACCGATACACCTGTACAGTTTTTCTTCTTTAACAATAAGATATCCTTTCTAAAAACATGTCTATCCCGTCTCTATCTAAGTGCCCGCAACTCATCTAGTAGGATCCATCTTCACGGACCGGCCCGTGGCTACATGGACCCCAAATATTATGTGATATGGGGAGGATGGCTATTTTCGATAAGTATTTGCATATACACATCTAGGTACTGATACTGCTTTGCATCAATGAACTTCATCGAGTGTGGTTGGTATGTACCGATGAACGCATAGCGTCTGAAGAAATGTTGGTTACTTTGAGAGCTGAAGAAACACTATCCATTAGTTGAGATTGACAACATCACGAGGCTCTATATTAATGGGAACGCGGAATTGGTTCCTTCCGAAGGCGCAGTTGAAGATAAAACGGACAGGCGGCCTGGCCCGCCAAGTAGAGGGTCGAAGGCATGCGTGTGTTCATGCTCGTACATGTAGTGCCGAGCCGGTGGCAGTGAGAGTTAGTGTGTCCTGGGTGTGTCACAAAAAGAAGATACAATTAATACTGGTTGAGAAAAAAGATGTATCTCTTCAGATGGCTGTCGGTCCGTTGCAGCTGAACAAAAAAAAATCGACTGATGGTGGGTCGTTTCAAGCTCACCCAAGCTCACTCGCCATCGAATAGGTATTGATGGCTCATAACTTTTTTATTCCAGCGCAGATTAAAGCTCACGAGGCTCGAGACCGGTAGCAGCCCGACCCTTCAGCTTGACGACCAGTATCAGACCTGCATATCATCTCCAAGGCCGTCAACTCAGAGACCGCCCCCAACCGACTTACATCCAATGGGGGCCATCGCAATTGATACGCAGCGGCTCCTGCGGCGGCCTGTTTCTGCATCGACGCCACGAGCCTACAGTACGCAGCCCCCTAAGGGCCCCAATGCTACAGTCAAGTTCTGGCCCTTCGTAGCCATCATTGTCATCGGGACAGCAGGCTATATTTTCACAGCCAAGTCGATGGCAAAGAGCAGGTGGGTTTTCTCTTTACCTACCTTATTCTTCCACCTATACCATTCCCTGCCCGTTGTGATCAGTGGCACGAAAATGGGAACGGCATCTCATGAGTGCTCAAGAAGGGAATTGACAAATGATCACAGGAACACACCGATAAGGAGAAATAGCATATCTAATGCCGGCCCTGGGCTTGGTTAAGGTTATTATTCTCTCTCTATATCAATAGTGTTTTAAGACTATGAAGGACATCGGTAACGACCAGGCCTAAGTCATTAACGTTCTGTATAATAATAAATTACAAAACAAACATGTACCAAATACATGTAACCATATGCTTGTGTTTCCCTATGTACATGAATAATCTTATACTTATAGAGAGTATTGCTCTAGTGCGGATGTAATACTTAACGGAGATTGCAATCGATAGCGAGTAGCAATCTTGGAAAAAAGGAGGGGCAATCAGATGCAAAATGCGGGACATCCATCCATTAGACGAAATTAAGACGTAGCATTGAATAAAGAGTAACCATACCTCGACAATAAACACGATTACCTACCTACGTACGTAGGTAATATTGAGTAACCTAACTATCTCATAGTGAAATATCTGATAGTGAAACTCGACCCCCTTTTATATTCTTTCCCTTTTCTTTCTGGGCTCGTTGTTCATTTGCTTGTCTCGTCTTAAGACGCTCGTAGATATTCGATCTGCTACATACCTAGTCAAAAGTACACCTATATAAATCCCTTCATCTTCAACAAAGGCAAGCAAGCCATAAAAACAAAAACAAAAATCACAATGTCTACCATCGACAACCTCAAGGACCGCACCACGCCCGTGTTCTCGTCCGACGACGTCACCGTCCTCTTCGTGCTGGGCGGCCCGGGTGCCGGCAAGGGCACCCAATGCGAGCGCCTTGTGGCGCGCTACGGTTTCGCCCATCTCTCGGCCGGCGACCTGCTGCGCGCCGAGCAGAACCGGCCCGACAGCGAGTTCGGCGACCTGATCCGCCACCACATCCGCAACGGCCTGATCGTGCCTATGGAGGTCACCATCGCCCTACTCGAAGCCGCCATGCGCCAGGTCCTCGACGAACCTGCCACCAGCGCCAGCGGCAGCCAGGAGAAGACGAAGAAGAAGAAGAAGGGCAAGTTCTTGATCGACGGCTTCCCCCGCAAGCTGGACCAGGCCATCAAGTTCGAGGAGGCCGTCGTGCCCGCGCAGTTCGTGCTGTTCTACGACTGCCCCGAGGAAGAGATGGAGCGCCGCCTGCTGGAGCGCGGCAAGACCTCGGGCCGCGAGGACGACAACGCCGAGTCCATCCGCAAGCGCTTCCGCACCTTCGTCGAGACCAGCATGCCCGTCGTCGACTACTTCGAGAAGCAGGACCGCGTCGTCAAGATCGACGCCACCTCCGAGCCCGATCAGGTCTTCGCCAAGACCCAGGCCGAGCTCGCCAAGCGCCTGAGCGACGACGTCGTCTCCTAGGGGGAGCTGACGTGGTCGTGGCTACGGAGCTGGACAAGCTACCTAGGCCGGGTTTGGCTTGGATGAGAAGTGCCTGGTAAAGAGAAAGAGGATAGGGCGTTGGCGGGTTTAGATAGATAGATTTTCTAGCCGGTTACCTACCTTGCCTACACATTGTACCTTACCCTAGGTAAGTTGTTGTAGGTCGTACATAGACAAGGTGATAACGAATAAAGGATGAGATGACGAGATTCAAGGGATGGAAATTAATTACCTAGTAAAGACGGCTTCAACGTCAAAAAAGCATCACCTTCTTAAAGGGCGGGTTAGCGCTGTATTTTCACTTCATTTCGCAAGACAGGACAAGACAGGACAAGACATGACAAGACCATAAGATACAGAAAACAAAAGTAATCTCTGAATATCAATCCTTTTCATTAGGGAGGAATCATCGGCAATGCGTACGATCCCGGGTACTTTTCTGTATCCTCTAAATTACAGGCGTGCCTCCTGCAAGTTTTGTGGCCGGCCGAGCCAAGATCACCCACCACATCACAACTGGGTGTTCGCGTCATCCTAGCCAGTTACCCCCTTAAACCATAGCCACGTCGTAACGTGCCGTATCGTGTCACAATCGCATTGTGTGAAAATAAAGAAGGGCAATCGCAAAGTACCCTCGCCTCGGCCGCCGCAGATGAAAAGCCAGGGGAAATCATTCGGAATCAAAGAGACATGTCTTGCCCCTTCGCCTCGTAATGCCAATCCGTACGCCGTGGACCGTGTCTTATGCAGTCAACCGAGAGACGGAAACACCAGAAGAAGAGAAAGAATGCGAGATTCAATCATCGTCCTCTGTTCGTTCTCGGCGGGCCGCGCGCTCGCTGCGATCGCCGCCGCCGCCGCCGCCGCCCCCTCGGCGTCCACTTCCAAAGCCAGCACCAGAAGAACCGCCGATGCCTGTCTGTGCAAGACGCTTCTCGAGCTCCTCGGTGTCGCGCTTCTTCTTTTCCTCCATCTCAGCCTGCCCCTTCTTGAGGGTGGCGAGAACGTTGGTCAAGGCTGATTTCCAATTGTCGAGTTTGTCACCAACCTCGCGCCACTGCTTCTCGCCAAAGACTCGGTAAGTGGTTCGGTGAAGCTTGAACACCTTCTGCACCTGGTTCAGTCGGCCCTCCACTAGTCCGGCACGGATCACGTCGATGGTCCACAGCTCGACCTCGCTTACGGGAATCTGCAGGGCTTTCACGATGGCATCGTAGGGAATCTCGCGGCTGTTTATGCTAGCTGCGAGACTGGCGAAGGTAAGCAGACGCATCTTGGTCTTCAGCTTGTCACCATTTAGGTGCTCCTTCTCAAGGAACCCTTCGTGCTCCTCATTGAAGTCACTGTAGTCCTCCAGGTCCTTCTCGGCGAAGATGATGAGGAGTTCGTAGTAGACGGGGTGGGAATCGGCAAGAGCCCTGACAGCGGGGATAGCCAGTACGTCCTGGAAGTCATAGTGGATAGGGTCCTGGAGCGCGGCCTTCACAGCGCGAAGAGCCAGCTGCTGGGCCTCGTCCGATTTGATCTCGTCTTCGTCAAAGGTGCGCAGTGCCTTGATGACATGCTCGTAACTTGCGCTGTGACATAACCATATTATATTAGCGGGCCGAATCCATGGTAAAATTTGCATCAAGTTGTTACTTACGCCTCGTCGCCGGCATCGCTAGCCACGTCAGCTACCTCGAGCAACAATTTGCGCTGATCCTCCTCGTCCGTGTCCCACTCGCGGAACCATGCGACCATCTGCGGAAGGGTGCCTTTAAGATCACTGAACAAGCCGTTCATCTTGACGAATCGTAAAATGGCCATGAAGACATTAAAGCGCAGCTCACTGTTACCAGGAAGCATGTTGAAGATGGTAGTGAGCGCATTTAGGGCGAGGTGTTGCCCGTTGGCCGGTGACGAGACAATGGGCTTCATGAGGTTGTCGCATACGCGAGGAAGAAACATGGCAGGGCTCTCGGATTGCGAGACTAGGTAGATGAGTAGGTTGTAGGCAGCCGTGAACTCCTTCTCGGGCATCGTGTTCATGGCGGTGGATGCGATTATAATCTTCTTAAGGACCTCATCCTTTTGTTCCTTCTCGATAAGCGGCTTGACGTCGTCGCTGATGTGCAGGGTGTCGGCCATCTCCTGCGCTAGATCACCGAAGGATCCATCCACAAAGACGAACTGCACCGGGTGCGCGTCGTCTTGTTGAATATCCATCTCGAGGATATCGAGCCTAAGGGTCTCTGGGTTATGGTTGGTTTCTACAAGTTGAATCGCGCCCTCGAGTAGTTGCTTAATCGTACTATTCGAATGATTTCGACGGTCGGGATGGGATTGGGAAGGAGAAAAAAAAAGTAGGAGCAGAAGCAGAAGTAGATAAGAGATTAAGGTATGTAGAAGAAGAGGAAGCACCTTCTTGAATATCTTCGAAAGACGAAAGACCTTTGCTGGGTAGGTGGGGAAACGTAAACGTCCTGGGGTTGTTCCTGACGTTCTTGCGCAGTTGCTGCTCAGATGCCAGAAATTTTGAGCATCGTTTTCCCTTGCCCTCCCGCCTGCACTCGGCCTGCGGGGCACTGTCTCCCATCTTCGCAAAATTGAATTTGTGGTGGGGGATAGACCCGAAATTCTGCCGAAGATAAGCGATACACACGTGCGGTATGGTGGTCCGAGTGCCTCAGGCAGCTCAGGTACAGCCAGCGTCTTGAATTTATGATTGGATTAATTGTGAATGCCACCAAAAGCGCCATCAATTCAAGATGCTGGCTACATAATAATATCGGCTTCCTTTGATCATCTCAAAAGCCTTGGGGATTTTTACGTCTACATGTATTAATATACCTATAAGCTAACAGCTCATCTCAGGTTTACACACGGGCAAAGATCATAAGAAAACAGGTATTATTAGACTCACACTTATTGATATCTATCCTTTCACGCTGTGATTTAGGGAAAGCTTTGCGTAACATATTAGATTGGTTCGTAGTGAGGTGGCTTTATGACATCCGTTTAAGAGTTGGAGAATTCCCACCAATTAATTGCAGATAGCGACATCCCACCAGCCCACTTTCCTAACCAGGACAGATGAATACCCTGATCAATCACGAACCCCTGAACGCTAGGTACATATGTAGGTATGTACCTAGGTATGTAGGTACCTATCCAAAGTGAAACAGCTGCTATTAATTATGAGCCCGCACAAGCAATACAATTGAGGTCTGGGCTCTTTAGCGTATTCAACTCATTGAGGGTGATCCTTGAATTGAACAAATGCAACATATGATTAATTGAAATCTTTCAAAGTCCTCCGATGGAAGGGATAAACTCACTATACACATATAGAGGTCAGATTCACGTCTCTCTTGCTCGGATACGAGGCTGAGATGTTGAAGTTGAAGATTCATTTCAACCATGGGGCGCTATCGCTACATCTGCGCACCGGTGACATTACACATTGACCAAGTCCGTCTCTGAAGACGATCACGGGTCGGATCTTCTTTTGGGACTACACGGAGGATACCTATAGGTATTAAGGCTGAAATAGACCGGATGGGCAGGGTTATTATTAGTACCTAAGTAGCAGTAGTAATAGGCTGACGAGAAGGTACATATGTACTAGTTAGTTACATGAAGCGATGACGAGATGTTATATTAAAGGACCTGGCATAATAATACCTCGGTGCGTTTCCAAGCGCCATCAATATCCAAAGACTCAGCCCCTCTCATTTGTTAGGTAGCAAACATGCTTTCAGACGGTTGATTCCGTTAATACCTACATTGAATCTACAAGAACAAATCTTATATCCAAAGCACATGGCATTTTAGGTTACCGATTTTCAGGAACCAACGTTTAGCGCGACGGCTGAGACGCGCATCTATCGACTCTTAAACGGCCGCGACCCAGTCGATTCGTGGGAAAAGGCCTGTCATGCGACCATTTGGCCCGGAGTACTAAGACCAGTTGTAGACACGACATACTCGACAACAACACGAAGTCCGTGCTATTGGATGAGTCGCCCTGGAATTGCTCAAGTTTCAGCCCGGCAATAACAAATAGACGTGATTCAATCTCAGCTTGCCAAGCAAATAAGCACAGTAACGAAGCGAATTGACAAACATAAAAACAGGGTACAACGTCACTGGCGACCGAAATACTACCTGGGTACCTACTTACCCGGTCCGTTACATTCAACTTGCATACATACATATTCCTACCTAGAGGAAGTAATCTTTCGAACTTCGTTCAATATATCTTGCATTTCTCTTAAGACTGTGACCGCCCCAACTTAATGCGACAAGTTCCGGCATCCATTATTCTGAGGAGCCAAGGTCCATTTCCTAGTGTCAAGCATCGCACCCCGGTTGACGATCTAACACACGCCGAGTGTCGCTACCTACTACTTAGCAGAGAGCACCGAGAAAGGAATAATCGAGGCCCGAACGAGCCCCTCCAATATTGTATCACCTATTATCGGTATAGGCTACCTATCAGTACAATACCTTAGCAGATCACAATGTTCGACCGACTTCGAAATGCTCCAAAGGATAGGAGTGCACAATTAGACAGAAAGAAGCTCGAAGCGTGGCAGAACTCGCGCTCGTCAACGTCGAACGCTCGTGGTGTAAAGGGAGGCGATTCTCAATATCAATACTCGATCAGAGGAGGAGGCCCTCCGCCCCCGAGACCACCGAGAGATTCTAACTATCCGCCCGAACGGTAAGTGCTTTGTTTATTTCATAAGGGGGATATTCACGCTTGAAAGTGGTCATGTTCATGTAGACTCCCAGAGATCCAGTTCGTTGTTGGGTATGGGGCTGGATGCTGTCGACGGCCTCCCGCATGTCAATAGTAGTCACATGCATTTCTAGCCCCCAATGCCAGCGAATTGGAGGATCGAACAAATAAGTCCGGGGCGCTCGAGACAAAAAAAGCTCGAGAGGATCGTCATCCTCGCACCGCATCCGTTAGGGTCGTCGTATTTTGTCGCACCCCGTTACGGTTGTCGCAAAACTATATCGCATTTTCTGCAGACGTTGTGGACGATGACAAGATGCTAACACCACGATATCGCAGCCAGCAGAACCGCCAAAGTCTCGCGCCGAACTCGTACCGCAACGCCAGCTACGGCCGTCCTGTCTCTTCCATCTACTCGCAACCGTCGCCGGACGCGGCTACTTTCGCTGCGCAGCAGTTGCGAGTCGAAGTTGCGCATCACAACACGAGCGAGATTTCCCCACCGAGTTCTCCTGACGCCTTGTCACCGAGGGACGAGTAAGTACGACCGCTCTCTTTGTTTGCGACAGTTGGGGAAAATGGAAACAACCCATCTTTGTGAGAGAAGGAGGAGAGAGGGTGTTCCGAGGTAGACGCCACTTGCCATGCTCGAGCGATAGACTCAAGACGAATGAGTTCAGTGTCGTCTGTGATTAGATTGACTAACTCATCATTTTTCATGAGTCACTTTTTGTTTTGATAGTTGCTCCCCTTTTTTGGAAACTGTCTTGTTGTTCGAATTGTTTGGATTGTTTTGAAAGATGTTTCATTTTGAGGAAAGGGCACAAGAATCATGTGGTCTTTTGATACCACATGCGCATACCATGTTTCCTAAAAGGAGTCGAATCATCATGAAGACCACGAAGTTGAAGTCCAAACTGCAGTCAAAGCTAACGTCACTCTTTTGTTTCAGACCCGACCCAGGCGATGTTTCTCCCATCGACGAGGGCCTAGACATGTCTCAACTCGCTGTAGACCCCCAGGGTCCCTCCAAAAACCACGAAGCTCGTAGCAACATTCCAATGATGCGCCGCGCGCGTCGAAAGAACTCTGATGCCACACTGAATGCCCTTCGCGAGTCAAAATCTCGTGAAAGACTAAAGCAACCACGACCTTACGGTCACGATGTGCGCTGGGACCCGAGGACCGGCGAGCCCACGACAGATTCCGCGAAAGGTAGACCATCGCAAGTGAACCCGCAGGAATACGTCCAGGGCCTTGGTATTCGTCAAGGTTCGGTATCTCCACCACAGGTCAAACAAGCTCAGCCAAGCTCGAGCCCATTTGGCGACCGCATGCGCCGAATGCGACAGTCCAGTACCAGCCCCCAACCTGAGCTAGCTCCACGACCAGAATGGAGAGGGGCTAGTGGTCGAACGACGCTCGTTGCACCTGTAAACGACGCCAAGGACGTAGCCCCTCTAAAGGTTCCTCGTAAGAGCAGTAGGCGGGCTAGCCGTGAACCTGGTGTTCTATCCCCTGTGCACTCTATCGAGTTCGACTCTGTCCAGTCTCCACTGGATCGAGGCTCAGGGGTAGAGAGCCCGAGCTATAGTGGTAGAATGTCTTCCCACCCTATTCCTGGTCAGCCCCAATCACCCAGCATGGCCAGTATCAACCCACAAACGTATCCGAGCCCACCCCTCTCAGACGACAACGCCGTCCCAGCTAGATATTCATCCCCTCAACCCCCTAATCACACCCAGCAGTCACTGCAAATTCCAACAAACAATAAAGCAATTCGTAGGAAACCGGCTGGAGGCCCCGGCCACTACTCTCAGCAGTCGACTTCGTCGTCTCTATATTCTCACGACATCCATCCGGGCCAGGCACCCCCGGATACATCCCAAGATAGCTGGACGCAGCCTCCTTCTCGTTTTAGCGTAACGACGTATGCAACTTCCCACCAATCATCGACTCCTAGAGAGAGTTTCGATGTGGATGGAGACGCGCCGCCTGTCCCTACTCCACCGCAGCAATACACGCAACAGCAACAGCCCAGCTCGATCCTCGACCGCAAGCGTCCTATTGTCTCGGGCTACGATAGCGTTGTTTCCTCGCGGAAGGACACCCCCATCGAGCCAGTCAAGATCACTCTAGACTCGCCGTATTACATGACGTCGGCCGTCCCATCTAAACCTAAGCAGTCGTCGGTAGTACCGAAGGGTAACGATTCGCGACTCTCGATAGCGTCGGCGGACAAAGACAAGTCGCTACCTCCGGCACCGCCCGAAACGCTATCCCAGACCCAGGACAGAGTGGCGCAGCTGAACGCAAAGCTTCAGGCGCTGGGCAACCGTCGCATCAACCTCAACACGGCGATCAAGCAGATGACGGAATTAATGCCGACGGATAATATCCTCGCGAGCGAGGCCGTGGTGCGCAAGCGCGAAGGGGAAAAGCGGAAGGTGGAGACGCTGAGACAGGAGCTGGCGGATGTCGAGCGCGAGTCCTACGAGTTGGGGCTTAAGCTCCACCGCGCCTATAAGCGCATGGACCGCGACGCCGAGTACGAACCTACTACGCTTTGGGTGCGCAGGGTGACGGGAGCGTAAGGCGCGTGCCGAGACAGAGGTACTTTTAGGTCTGTCTAAGGTGTGAATGAGCAGGTACCTTACCTAGTGGTCAGGCAGGCACCTTTACAGTTTGGAGTTCGGACACGGAACGGAAGAAAACCTTGCTTTTTTATATTTGTTTGCCGCCTTGCTTTTTTTACTGTCCCATCGCACGGCCTCTGTAACTACATGTACTTTTATAATTCACAAAACGGTTCTCGAACGAGCCGAGCCGAGATTACGTTAAGATACCTTACGGCCAGCAAACCATTGGAGTTTTTTGTGGCATATTCCCCCTTTTTACATCTTTCAAGCCTTCTCTGGGGATTCGACGTGTAAGTAGGGGAATAAAATAATACGACGCTCGCGAGGTTAAATGGGTTTTACGTGCAAAGTCACCTATAAACCTAGTACTACCTGGTTAATTTTATGACCTATTCTACAATTACGATCCCTATTACGCGTAGTCGTAATATATTTTTATTTTTTAGCCATCACGCGAGGATATTTATATATATTCGCCTGTTTCTGTAGGGAAACGTCGAGGTATTGACTGGATGTTGTCCTTGCCCTATAAACGTACCCATTAATCAAGACTTCCAAGTAGACTCTCCTGCTAGAACTTCTAGCTCATCATTCTAGCAAAGTACATTAACCTTAAAGGGTGCCGTTATTTACGAGAGCCTATTTTTAATATTCCACGCTACTGGTAGTGCTGTAGATCGGCATTGGAGTAATTATCGCGCCAAAATAATCTGTTGGCTAGTTGGCTAACAGGTCATTATAAGGACTGATGAGGCGGCATCAAGTAAAATTCATGAATGTAACTGCAATGCAACTTAAAAGGCACTGCATCATTAGTTGTTAAAGTAAACTAACGCATAAGTAACATGGTAGCCCATCTCCCCTTTTCCATGCCTGCCTATCTTGTACTCCTCGCGGTCAAGATCTCTCATTGACCAAATCAAAAAAATATCTTTCGTACGAGGCTTGGCATCGATACCTCGCGGGTTCCAGCCCTGAATAATGCAACGCGGACGCGTAGCCTCGGAATGCTGAATACAACTTTTTGGATCCCTGTGTAGAATTGAAGGCGCAAAGGACCTCTCTTTGGCCAAAGTGATATATTGCAAGTGGTGCTTCACCGAAACGTCCCTTATCAATGCCAATAATACCTAGAAGGCTGTCCGCGAGTCATAGTTCATTCCGCGGGTTGGACGACGAATGAGCTCGGGAATTCCGGTATTCTAACCCAAAAGACCTCCTAGACTTCCGCCAGGGTTGGGGATATCTCCATCCGATTCGCTATCTGAAGACGCTTCATCCACGACCACAGGTGCTGAAGCTGAGCCATTTTGTTCGGTAGTTGAATTTTCCATCGTGGTATATGTTGGAGATACCTGATTTGCTTGCGGGTGGTGAGACGAGACGCGATAGCCTTTACGTTGTAAGGACGAAAGACTATTTTGTTGACTTGGCGTCGCTTGCTGCGAGGGACTGGACGGAGCGGGCTTCGGCAATGTAGGATCAGTCGTAGCTGCTGTTGCACTTGATCCACCCAGCCCGGCCTTCATGTCTGAGACGGCTAGATGGTTGCTCTTAAGCTCGTCATCGCTCTTAAGCTCGCCATTGCGCTTAAGCTCTTCGTTGTCCTTGGGAACTTGCGAACTTGGGAAAGAACCATCATCAGTTCGTGGCCGTTTGGCGCTTGGGGTACTCTCTAAATGATTTGGGCTAGCATGCTTCAGTCCCATACGCTGACGTTCATTATCAATCTCAGCTTTCGTACGTCGGTTCCGGAGGCGCACGCCATATTTCTTTCGGATGATGCTTTGCTTCGTGCTAAAGCTATTCTGGAGGCCATCGAGTTTAACCTGCCGCTGAGTTGGATCTGCGATCGCTTCCGCTTCCTTGAAGCGGGCAGAGTAGTTGATTTCAGCTTGACGGAGCTCTTCATTCAGTCGTTCCAATGTGCTAGGGTTGAGGTGGGCGTAGGGATCCTGGTCCTTAGTTATGGAGCTGGGAGTTCCTACCGATGATATTCTAGGTTGTACTGGTGTTGAGGCGTACTGAGATGAGGTAGGAATTTGTTGACTCATTGGAGGGCGAGGCATAGCGGACAAAGGCGGCTGGACGGGGCTATTGTTGCCCGAAGACAGCGTGATGGGCGATCCGGCATTCGCAGGTGCTTTGGGGGTTGCCGCTATGGTACCATGATCGCCACATACGTTGTTGGCAATATGCTTGAGATCGTTAGCTATTGTCTAATTAGAGCAGGATAAAGCCACTTACATATTGCTGTCCAACCTTAGTGATAAAGCCAGCACCACAGTGCTTGCACGAGAATGGAAACCCCTCTTTGTTCGGTGGTTCCTTGGTGCAAACTTGCTTCTGGACATGCTATTCTAGGTTAGCAGTAGACTCGTGGGAGTAAGAACAGCCGAGACTCACGTATTCATAAGGCTGTGAACTCTCGAACCTGCGCCAGCATAGAGGGCAATGTAAGACCGGAGGGGATGCACGAGGAAGCTGTGAGGTTGACAAGCTCAGCTTAAGTTGAGCACGTTGTGCAAGCTCAACTGTAGATGGGTTGGGTGACGGATCAAATGGCGCTGGTGCCGGGTTGAACCTGGTTGTCGTTTCCTTCTGATCATCAAGAATATCACTATTCTCATAACCAAGACGCTCGGCCCGAGCAAGGGCATTGATGAGAGAACGAGCATCAATGGTTCTTAGCCTCCTCTCAAGCGCCTTGTCTAGAAAGTAATCACTAGCCTTGTCCAAAATAACATCGGCTAGCTCTTCAAGATCAGGAGTTTGGAGATGCTCGATGATCTCACGCTTAGACTCAGCCACCATCTTGGCACCAAAATCTTTGATAGATCGACGAATTATGACTCCGTTCGAGTGATGAATAACTGCATTCAACTGAGCGACAGGTTAGTGACGAAAATCTTGACTGTTGTTGAAGTTCGGGGTAAAAGAATTAAGAGATGTCTTCAAGCAGCGTCCACGCCTAAATATATTCACGTTTGCGAGAACCGGAAGAGAAAGGGATGATGGTTGGCGGATGAAGGATGAAGGTTGGTGGGTGAGAGGCAATGAAATTCAACAAGGCCACGCGACTTTAAAGATCGCGTTGTTACCGTGGTGATGTGTTTAGTGACGAGAGAAGGAACAATAACTGGGAATTGACAAATGTAACTACCTACTGAGAGGGAACTTACGGCCAAAATGAGAAAAAGGGAGTTGCTATGAGAATGTGATTACGGAATAAATAAATAAATATGATATACTTACAAGGAAAGCATGATGGAATTCCGAACCTAGTAGACACTTCTCCCAATTATCACGAATGACTCTTCTCACAGCTGAAGGAACAGACTGTTGCATAGCATGCGTGAGGCGCGAGAAGTCGTCTATAAATTTTGGGTTCTCAGTTTGATGTTCTTTCTTGGGAGAAGGAAAACCTTGAGAGGCCCCAGAGTTGATTCTTGGTTGCGCTGAATGGAGGCCAGGCGGATCCACAATAGAAATTTTGTGAGTCGAACCAGTGGAAGAGTGACGTTGTAGATGTTGACGCGGTAGAGCTGACTGAGGTGGTTGTGTTGGTGTGTATATGACCATTGGCTTCAACGGTGCAGGTGCCAATACCGGTACCGACGACACTACCGGTGTGGATGTGGACGTTGCTGGTATCGGAGACGGCGCGCTTGGCTGTACCGGTGTTGTTGCGGCCGGTGTGCCGTTGACCGGAGAGGCTGACCCGTTTCCATTGGTATTCTTTCCCGTGAGTCCATTGATACTACGTGGGAGACCGTTTGGGTAATGCGTCGCCAGATCGACTTGAGGGTTAACTGGCGATGCGACTTGCGCAGGAGCTGAGCCTGGACCTGGAGGACTAGGTCCAAGCGGTGCTGTAGTTGATGACGGTTGTACTTGCATGGCGGCGCAGCTTTGATTGCTGACATTACATAGTAGATTGTGGCGGATTCTAAACGGGTCCGCGCGCGCGCCTTTGCAAATCGCTAAATCCTTTCGTATTTAAATGATTTTTATGGTGGGGATGCGTGCTCTTGCGTTTTATAGCACCTGTCACCTGCCACCTTTAGATAAATCAATTAACCCCCAGTGTGTGTTTCATTAATGCTTGAGGTAGGTGTATACGTTAGTTAGGTAAGTAGCAGGCTTCAAAATTGGCTTGATTGTATTGCCAATGTCACTCGGAAGGTATCCTAATAGGCGTTTGCGTCGTGTTTAATGTATTAAATAAAAGTTTATAAAAGAAGAAAAAAGGGGGGACATCTAGGTACATTATGTATCTCTTTTCGTCTTTAAAAAAATGGGCCGCACAACTTGTTAGTAGCATTTTACTTCCGATTAGCGTCAATTAAATTAATATTTCTAATAACTTAATTGATCCACACCTATAAGCAAGTTGGTTAACGATTGGCTCGTCGTTTATTTCGCGACGCCGGAGGGTGTAACATTGATTTTAAATGAAAGGCAAAGTGTTTTCCGTCCGGGTGAATTAAGGCTCTAACATGGACCTTGCTGCCTATAATTATCCTTGCCGCTGTGCCCCGGCTACATATCCTAGGGTACTATGTTGGACTGGACAATTCTAATTGATTAATACCTAGATATAAGATATATTAGACATTGCATCTAATCAGCCCTCTCAATCTGCTTTATATGTATTAGCAACCTACCTATCCATCCTCAGCTACCTAGCTAGCTTACCTAGTTGTTGGTGATGGCTCAATGTGTCTCGGGTGGAAGTAAGACAGTATGAAATTATGCAATTCGTCCTGTTCCAGACCTCCCTTTTCCAGGTACGATCATGAATATGGATGCGCCTACTCAGCAAAAGCCATAACTGCATATAGGTTAGATTATTGATGCATCAATGTTTATTTATTCATTCATTCATTAGTTACCTACCTAAGTCAGATTACGACTCTGCCAGCATCTCTAGGGGTTTTATAGCATTTACCACCGTATCATTGCACCTACTATTCAGTCATCAAAGCACCCCGAACTTTGAACTGGAACTGCTCTCCCTATCAAGATAAACTACTCGCTCACTCCACCCCTCTTCCTCAACTCTATCCTTCAAGTCCGACAGAGGCGATGGAAAGACGCTGTAGTCATCAAAATGAATGGGAATGGTCAAGTTCGGTCTCATGAGTTCCATCAGCTTCAAGTCTTGCTTAGCATTCGTCGTAATCATCACAAGTGGAATAGATGGGCCTGGGATTGTCGTGCCACTAGCATCAGATCTATCTGCTTTTTCTGGAGGCGTTTCGGTATCTCTTGGAGCTCGTCCACGAATAGGTGTCGCCCGAGATATAAATGCGAAAGTCCGTCTCAATGGATTCCGGATCACCTCCGGTCGGGGCCTTAAAGGTATAGCCTAATTTGAGGAGCCATCATTAACTGGCGGCACAGTTTTGAGTAAGTAGGTCGTTGGCCTTTGAGGGGGGTCCCGGAGGAACGTGTTTACCCGGCATTGCCGTCGGGCACTTTCTTTCTTTGGCAGCAGGTACTTGCTCATATCCACATGAATGGGAAGGATCCTTGCGATCAATATGAAGCATCATGTCGAAAAAGTCTAGCTCGTGGATGGGCTGGAATGGATCCTTCTTCCACCCATCCGACGTAAGGCATTCTTTGGCATGTGGTGTGGTGATGATGTTGAACGTTCGACTCAGTGACTTTTCGACCAGCTGATCAAAGTGATCTCCATGGTAATGGGACAATAAAATGCAATCGGGCGCTGGTAGTCCACGCAGGTCTATTGCTGGATTGATTTTTCGGTGGGTGGTCACGCCTGGTCCTAGGTGTACGTGGTCGCCGGCATGTAAGAATTTCGGACAAGTGAGTATCCGGATCCCTTGCCACTCGATCACTGACGTTGCAGTTCCAATAAAGTAAATACTTGCATCTCATTTTCTTGAGATCCACGAGGGTCAGTGTGTATCTTCTTCACCGGTAATGCCATGGTCTCCTTGTCAGATGTTGCTTGATCTTTCAGGAGAGGCTGCCTCTTCAACGGATCAAGATGGTGGCATTGAATGTTCAAGCTTACTTCTCGGTTGGTCATGGTGATACTAGGTCCATTCTTGCTACTGTCGGATGGTAAATCGACTGTTATGTGAATTGTTATGACGTGGACGTTCACGATGGATGATGCAATAATTACCAACTGTAATGGATGAGGGTATGCCCTCTTTCCACATTAGACTTCCTGCATTATGTCAGAATCATTATTATTCGCGGATTGACTGCTCGAATTTTTCGTTTTAATTAATCACATAAGTGCAATTATTCAGGTTAGGATATATTTACAAGGGAACAGGCATTGTAGAGCTAAAAGGCAGGTCATTTAGAAAGGGGCTCCTGAGGAGTATACGAAAAATTTCGGCGCCATTCTAGGAATTAGTTTATATATTTCAGTCACTAGGGCTACGATAACGCAACTAAGATTGGTAGGTGAGAAATGAACAAGTTATCGTCTAGGCAGCGCAAAACTTGCTGTGGCAAACTATCCCTCATAAAACCATGTAGACTCAAGTGAGCCTAGTCATCACCCATCCACAGAGTAAATCTCTAATTTTCTACCGACTGGAATCGACTATAAGTTGTGGCAGCGGGTTTTCGATTCCTTGCACCCACAGAATATTTCAATCACATGCGTTGCCTCATGCGGCTGGCCTTCAGCTCCTTTTTTCTTACTCGATGCCGCTCTAGGCCTTGACGTCAACCATAGAGGACCAGTAACACGGAAATATGCTGATTTAGAGCTAGAAGATATAACCTACAAGGTAATCTAGGAATAGCGTACTTGATATATATAGGTACCTATATATAGGACAGTACACGCCTTTAAATTTCTCGTCTTTACCTTCAGCTATCAAGAGGTATATCCCCCGCCTATCTTCTATTCAATTTGCTGTCTCACTCTACTGTACTATTAGCATCACATATGCCCTCGCCTCTTCGGCTCTCCAGCTGGGCCTGCCTCAACGACCCGTCCTGCATCTAACCTAACGAAATAATCTGCATCTTTGACGGCTTCTAGTCGATGAGCAATCGTAATCACTGTACTATCCTTCAACTCTACTAACAGTACATCCTGTATTGCCAGGGCGGTCTTCTTATCGATGGATGCCGTTGCTTCATCTAAGATGATAATAGGACTCTTTCTCAGAATGGCCCGACCGATCCCGATCAGTTGTCGCTGGCCCTGGCTTAGGTTTTTACCACCTATGTCAACTACTGAGTCTAGAGACCACTTCGGCCCTAGTACTCGGAGTAGCGCCTCCTTACATTCCTCGTCCGAGTGTTGTTCTAGCGGATCCAAGTTCTCGCGGACCGAGCCTGGGAATAGCACCGGATCTTGTGCCACGAAGCTAATACGTTGGCGCCAAGTATGTACATCAACTGTGGAGATATCGTAATCGCCAACCCGTATCTGCCCCTTTTCAGGATGCATTGTTGCGAGAAGAGCGAGGGCCAACGTAGACTTGCCAGATCCTGTTCGCCCTAGCACTGCACAGGTCGATCCGCTAGGGATCGTGAAGGAAACATCAATCAATGACGGATCAAGATGTGGGGCGTACTTAATCGTTACCGAATTGAACGCAATGCTATCTTGATACGAAGGCCAGTGGTAAGGGGGTTTGGTGTCGCCGTTCGGTTCTTCTTCTAGATCTAGGAGTTCCACCACTCTCTCTACAGATACGAAGTCCATCTGAAGCTGACCGTATGTTTTGCATAGGACGTGGGTAGCCTCCACCAACTGAGCCGCACTTGTGAGCACGAACGCTGTTAGGCCAGGGGATAGATTCTGGTATAAGGCTAGCATTGTAAGAATGAATATAGAAAATGCGGACAATAAATCATATCTATACTGAAGCCACGTCTGCAAGCTCCAATAGAAGTGATCCATTTTCTGAAACGTATCCGTGGCAGCAATGTTACGTTGCTGGAAGTCTGGCTGCGCCTTGAATGCTCGGATAGTGGCCAACCCATCAACAAGAATACCGAAATTCGACATTAGTGGGCTAAGGGTGACCATTTCTAACCTCCGAAGACTTTGGGAGGTCGGCAAAAATCGCATGAAGATAACGATAAACCAGATAGTCATTCCGAGTGCGAATATGAAAAACACTGGTGTCGTGATGGCGATGACAACCATGGAGCCTAACCACGTCAGAGACCAAAAAGCAAAATTCTGAAGCGGCTGGATGACACCACCATCCAGCATTCCAATATCAGATGTCAAGCGGTTCATCAAACGCCCAACTGGAGTTACGTCGTAAAAGCGAAATGTCGCGTTGCTGACTCGATTAATCACCCTGGCGAATAGGTCCTTGGCCGCTCTATACAGGATAATTGTAAGACCGCATTGGGTGAGGGCGTATAGCACGGTCATGAAGAGTCCGAGAATAGCATACCATATGAGCCACGGTCTTACATCGACTTCCGGACTTGGGAGCTTATCAAAAATCCCGTTTGCAATGCCAGACGAATTTTTGGAGGGTCGGACATGGACGCTCCCGTACGCTTCACCCCAAGCTTTGAGAAACCAGTAGTTAAAGATACGAGCAAATCGAAAAAGAGCGAATATCGCGATGACAGCAGCCCAATGCGATAGTCTGCCCGCTTTAATGTACGTCCAATAGACTCTGGCAACAACACCACCAGACGCCCGGTTCTCTTCTTCGATGAATTTATCCGGGACCGCTGCATTCGCTAGCTCTTCACTGACTACCTGAACGTCATCTTCAACAGTAGCATCATGCGCGTGCGAGAGCATCTCGATTTCTCGAGGATATTCATCTGAATTGACAATGCGGGCCTTGCCATCGTTGATCTCAATGACTTGGTCTGCCAGCGCTAGACACAGGTCGACTCGGTGTGTTACGAGCACAATAGTACGGTTCTTCAAAAGGGGTCCACGGAACAGCTTGCGGACGATGGACTGAGCTGTCATATGATCGAGGGCTGCAAGCGGATCGTCAAGGAGTAGGATGCGGGACTGACAATAGACAGCTCGTGCCAGTGCTACTCGCGCTTTCTGGCCTCCGGAGAGACCAATACCATTCTCTCCGATATTGGATTTATCCCCATGTGCGAAATTGGCCAGATCGGGCATCAGTTCGCATGCATCTAAGACCTCGTTGTATCTACTTTTGTCCAGAGGGAAGTTAAACAAGATATTGTCTTGAATACTCATATTTTGAAGCCACGGCGACTGGGCACAATAACCGACCATTTCGTTGGGCAGAGTGCAATCGCCTTTCATTTGATTCAGCTCGCCCAGGACAGCCTCTAGTAATGCGGTCTTCCCAGAACCGACTTTACCACAGATGACAGTGAGACCAGGGGTAAACCGCAGGTGTAGATCTTCAAGAACAAGCTTCCCATTAGTCGGCCACGCAAATGATGCGCCTCGAAACTCGATTTCAGAAGGGGTATCGTTATACGCACTCTCCTCCTTGTCGGGCTCCCGCATGAATGTTTCGAGACGTCCCATTGCTATGGAGGCGTTGAGGAGAACCGTTATTAAATTAGGAAGTTCCTTCAAACTTGACTCTAGCAATGCAAAGAGTTGGAGAGCGGGAAAAGCCACATCGACGGGTAGAGGTCTTCCTGCAATGTACGTTACGGCAAAGAAGGTAAAGACGGGGAAAAGAGCACTGGCAGCCAGATTAGAAGCACCTACCCCGATGGTCCACAAGCTAGAGATGATCCTCAGATGAAGTTCCTTCGCTCGCGCTTGCATGATATTTCCCAGCCACTTAGACTGCCAATCATACCATCGGAGGGGTCTAATTGCCTCAACGAACTGGGTGGTTGCTTGAAGCCTAACATCCGCTGCTGCTCTTCGTCGCCTCTCAACATTAATCAGGGAACGAACACAAGCCGCGTTCAGAAATTGGAGGACCACGGCCCAGGCCACCCCAAGAAGACAAGGCCATCCCAGTAGGTCCCAAATCAAGACTAGAGAGAATACCAGCTGCAGTGGCTTCGTGACGATGGACGGAAATTCCCAAAATCGTTGTGCTACCTCATAAACGTCATTTCTCATCAAATTGAGGATCTTGCCCATAGTTGCCGGCTGCTCGGAAGCACTCTTAGCTTTGCTTGGACCCTTAACCCTGCGAAGCCCGAGGAACTCGAGAAGGCAAGCCAAGCGCGTTTTCCTAGGTTTCCCGCCGAGTAGCGGTGTATCCTCACCAGGTTCGACACCATTTTCCTGGAGAGTTTCGCCCAAGTCCGTACGAAGTCCAAACGATTTTCGTGACAAGGTTTTGGCGTAGACAGCGGTAAGCATCTCCCCGCGTGATCTCTCGTACGAGCGGCGACTATACCATAGCAAAAAGACGCCCGACTGGCAAGCGACAAGACGCACTAGTAAGATTGCCATTGCATAGAAGAAAGACTCACCCCTATGACCAAGGCCTTCTTCTATGGACTGCAGCAAGCGCTGTAGAAGAGCAGGATTCGAAAGATTTGCCGCAGTCTCTATGAGTCCTAGAAGTGTAATGATAACTAAATCTAATCCATTTGCTAAAAACAAACGCTTTATTATAGACCCCTTAAGATCTCGAAACAACAGATGCAATCGCTCGTGCTGGAAATCATAGGGTAGTAACCACACGTCTTCGTCGTTCAACCTGTTCTTGTACCCCCGAGAAATCAGCGGGGCCATCCACGATACGGTCATGAATTGCCACAGGCTCAAATCATCCTCCGGGCTACGAAGCTGGGAAGTCGGAGGAAATTGAGGATCCGCGATACCAGTGGGATCGAGGCCCGGATCTCGCATGGGCATTGAGAGAATAAGGAGTATAGTAACCATAGCCACGCCGACAGCACCAACGTGTACTATGTTCACACGCTCCGTCTCATTGTACCAAGCCACCAAAGACACCAAGCCACACACGGCGACGGCGGTGAAAATAATCAGCAAGGCTTTCGGCGTCTTTCTGGGGCGGTCCGCTACCGTAATGAGTAGGGCGATGCTCCATGGCACCAACTCGAAAATTCTGACAATATTAAATGGCGGTGATACGGCGGCCAATATGGCTAGAACGAGACCGATTGCAGACGAGGCCAATAGACAAGTTGTCCAAAAAGTCCATGGCCTCGTATGAAAGCTTAGCAGGGGTGCCTCTTCCTTAGCAAAAGGGCGTATCCATTGCGGTCCTTTGAGGAATAGACCACGGGCAAGGTACATCAGAAAGCAGGACCCAGCAATTGCCGCTTGTGCGATCGAGCTCCGGGATATGGCATCCATAGAGATTAAGTCTCGGCCAGGGCCGACTTTTCCCCAGAGAGCAGAGAAGGAAGAACAATTAGTCTCTAATACAAGGCTCTAATAATTTATACTATTTGATAGGTGAGCGCTATACTCATGGCGTGTAACAGAGGAAAGGGCCCTGAGCTGTGTCCATAGTTGGATGATGAACGCTCCACGGTTGTCAAAGAGGGATGGGGAGTCAATTAATGGAGGCGGAGATTGATAAGCTAATAATATGAATATTAACAAGTTTAAACTGGGCATGTGCCGAACTCTACTAACGCATTGCTCCCGATGCGCATTGGGACAATCGCTCAGTTATCCGCTGAAGTAATACAACAAGCCAAGCGTTAAAGAAACAATAGGAAAATTAAGACGACAATTGGTGAGGTGGATAGTTCAAAAATCTGTGGGGGGTAAGATTCGAGCCACAACTGTCGAGGGGCCAGCTGGTCTCAGCCGCAAACTGCTGGTAATGTAAATATACCTATTAATGGGCTGGTAGGCACCTTTGTAGGTGCTACAGCCTACAGATGTACCTTAGGTACCTAATTTAATGCATGGAGACTGAGCACATAAGGTAATTCCGCGATTGCATCATCCCCAAGGAATATGGTGTATTTAGCAACTAAACAGGAACCATTCTACACTCAGGCGTTGGTGATTTTGAGTACCTATGGTTCGGAAGCATGATCGAATTAAAGGGTCGGTAGTAGCTACTCAATGGTAGCAAGTGAGTGCGAATAATCATGATGAGAATGCTTTGAGCAACCTAGGGATGCATTATATGGTCGCCCCCATGTTCCATATTGGCCTTGCGAACCGGGTTACTCGAACAACGAGAACTCATTTGCCGACAGAGCGTCATCAAGTCGTGCAAGAGATTCCCGACACCGAGGAATGCCAATCGGTGCCGAACAATCATGGACAATGTATGACCAATTTCCCCGATGTGCATTCAAACCGGTTCCCCTAGACAGCCGAGCATCAGTCGCCCGTAGTCCCCGCTCGTCTCACCTTTGACACGACTAGCAAGGCTTTTTCGGTAAGATTGTTGGTATGCACCTTTCACGTTTGCCAAAGTCTGCCTATCCCAATGATACCGGATCACTCTCGAAACCAGCAAATCATCCTTCGTACCTAGACCTGCCATCGCATCTTCGAGCAGAGTCGCTGCGTGCATGTACTTATCAACGGCATTTCGTAGTTGATAGAGCAGGGCCTGCTCCATGTGCCCACTAAATTCCTACCAGAGGGTTAGGACTTACATGAACATAAACATATAACTTCTATAGGGTCGGGCTCACCTTCTTGATCACATCTTCCAGCCGTCGTCTGAATTTCTGTTCGTAGGCGTGATTGATAGCCCGGATTTGATTGTCGTTTCGCGTTGATAGAATCGAGCACACCATCATCTCATCCGTGCCTACTTTGCCTTCTGTAGCACGATATAATTCCATGACATCAGAATCTACTTGCTGCGCAATGACCGGAGAACTGTCTTCGGCCCTGTTTGCTCCAAGCACAATCAGGAAATGCCTTTCGGTCTTCATGCTAAGATCTCCCTTCACGTCGCCTTCGAGAGGTCGGTGGAACGTCTGCTGGTACATGCTTTTGATAGCATGTATATCTGCGTTGCTCCGGCTTAGCAAGACATCGTTGAGGATTTTCTCCTTCGTCCCGGGGCCGTCCATCGCGGAGTTCAAAAGATGAACGTCGTGGAGCAATGGTCCCCTGACAAGGGCAACAAGGCCTGTCTCGAAATATCCCCTTGTCTCTGAAATGATATCTTTCTCAAGCGTGCGGCTAAAGTTCCGGAAATACGTCGATTTGATGGCCTCGATCTGTAGGGGGTCCTTAGTAGACAAAACCCGAATCAATGTCTTCTCGTCAGTGCCAAACCCTTTCATCGCACTGCGGAGGGCCCGAGAATCAGGGTCGGCGTCCCAATTTATCAACTGTGGAGGACCGTAGCCGAGGGTAGGCGGGTTGGGTGGAGAATTTTGCCATCCTCCCTGGGGTGGCGGCGCACCATACTGATTGTATCCGTTTTGCTGAGGGGGTGGTCCTGGAGGCGGACCGTACTGATTGTATCCATGTTGCTGGGGTGGTGGTCCAGGAGGCGCACCATATGGCGGACCGTAACCTTGATTCGGGAGTGCTCCGTAGGGAGCGGCTGGGGGCGGGCCTGAAGGCGGAGCACCGTAGCCTTGATTCGCTCCGTAGGGAGCCGGAGGGTATTGTGGTGGTGGATATTGACCGAACTGCCCGCCGGGGTAGCCCGGCTGGCCGTTATATCCGTTATATGACATATGCTAAAGAGTTCTCGAAGGCTGCTTAGGATCTATTTGCTGTCCAATAAATTATGAAGCCTTGACGATGTAGGTAGATGATGCGGGGTCCCAAGTAGAAATCTGATAAATACCTTAACGTAGGTTAGGGTAGTGGAAATGCGGTATAGTAGAACTACAAAGGAGGTAAAAGGAACAAAATAAAATTTAATACGATGTAGCAGCCAGGACAAGAATATATATCAAGTTTGCAACTTTAATATCTTGCGCCTCGATGTGATTGAGGCTGTGGTTGCTACGTTTTCCATAGCTGTCGTCATTAAGTTAATGAGACAAAGACTAATGGAGGTTAGGGTATCTTTGTGGCGGAGGCGCAGTTCGTAGTACCTGTTATCATACCTAAAATACCTACCATTCAGGTACCTCCAGCTACATGTAGGTACCAAAGGATGCTACATGTCAGTAGTGCAGCTGCTAGAGCTGCTAGAAGGCACCCGCCAAGCCCAAGACGCGAAACCTCCCCGCCACTGGAACGAAGGTTGTAGGCACCAACATGGATGCAACTCAAATCCTACCTAGGTTTGGCCCAACTTGTATTCAGTGCAAGCAATGTTGAAAGGAAAACAATTGATGTATACCTATATATATATTAAGAAATTAAAAATGAAAGGAACAGAAAGAATAAATGCTATGTTGAGTCCGTGATGCAGCAATTCCCCCTCTAAATTCGCCAGTCTATCAGGTAGGTACCTACATAGGTACGTAGGTGGTAGATATTAAATCCTAGCATGGAACCGGCAATCCCACACTACCTACATAGGTAGTCGAGTAATGCACGTGTTGTTACGGCACAGCTCTACATGGAACTATCTCCTTAATCATAAATCCCACAGGTGATGCTGCCGACCTGAACGGTGTTGGTCGAGAGGCGGGAAGCTTCGTAGAGATCGAATAACAAGCCATGGGAGCCGGTACTAAGTAATGTTAGTGGTGGTTTTGCTTGTCGGGAAGATAATGTATACCCATCCGTGTTCTTGTAGGGAATACAATAAATAGAGCCGGCTGGGAGATCTTGCGAGGTGGTGCCGATGAGGTAGAGGGTGGACACTGCGTCTAAGGCTGTCTTGTTGGTGTAAACTTCACCCCACGGCATGTTCACGGTCGTGTTCGTCAATCCGGATCCGGCTCCACCGTGGGAGGCCTCGACGTTGATGATGACTTTCCAATCTACCGGTTCGGCAACCACCAAACCGGCGAATGCCATGACAGAGGCGAGGAGACAGGTAGCCTGCATTGTGGGTTGTTGCGTTGCTTAAGGTGAGAGGCGTGAAAAAAAGGTTGTTAGAAGGCTCGGTAAGATGTAGTCACCTGCTTTGAAGTTTGATGATGTATTGATTTAAGATTCAACAGTTTAGAGCCTACCCGTCAGCTTTCTTTATAATAAATTTTCGTCTCCTTACGAGCTCTTCCCAGTACTCCATTATTAGGTCGTACAGTTCGTAGAACATTCCTACATGGTAAGCGCAGATCATCAAGAGACCGAGAGGCTGATGTTGACAGGACGCGGCGCAGACCGATCTGAGATCAGCCGCCATTCGCTCTAGGCAGGGCAGATGCACATGGACCGTGGCCAACACGAGGTTGAAGATACGAATTATCATGAGAAATCGTTATTAAGTCCAATGAAAGAAACGCATCGTCGTAAAGTCTTAGGATTTTATTAGCGGTGAGTACGGCGTTGGCTCATTTTGACAGGTAACTTTGCAGTAATGCGGACTTAGGGGTCTAATTTTCCATTTGATATCCAAGAGGGTTCTTCTTCGTACGACGGAACCCTACCCGGCCATCGCATGCAGGATCGGCTGTGGATTAACGGGTGCCTGCAACAACCTTGCCGTGGCGTCGTGGCGGACTTTCTACATAGTAGTCGTATATAACAGCCACAAATTACCTGTAATACCTGACCATCGTACTTTGGTCTAATTAGATGAGATTATTTCCTCTCTACCTATGTAGTAGCGCATATCCCCACCCTTCTTTTTCTTTTTTCTTCTTTGATTCTCCACCGATATTCGGAGCGCAATCAGGCATTACTAACGATATCTGAATATTCTGAATAGATTTACTCGGCAGGACATTAAGCCCATTCATCTGGTACGGCATATGAGAGAAGAGAGGTGAAGCATTATGTACATCATCAGTTGGTAGAATGTGTGTGTATTAAGTAGTACCATGTAGTTCATCAAGGGCACTGTTGACATTCTTATTGTTTTAGCCGGAGGTTGAGCAAAGACTTAGTGACTAAAGCAACGAGAAAGCGCAACAGAGTAAGTGAGCACCAAGTGCCAGAGCGCCGTGAAATTCAACGGAGCTAATCAAGTTAGCGACATTGGTGACGACGTATGCAGAAGACTAATGATAATTAGTTGAAGACCATGTTTTTAGATGGAAAATAGCGAGACAAACCGTAGTGGTAGTTCGATTACCGCTGTCGCTTCCGCTACCGGTACCCGTCGGAGCAGGGGTGATGGAGCTGACGCTCGAAGAGCTCGTCACCGAAGCGGTTTCCGTAACAGGCGCGGTAGCGTGCCCGGTGTTAGATTCGGTAGCAACAACAGTTGACGAAGTCGCCTCCGACACACTGGTCGCTGTAGAGCCTGCGGGGATGGCAGCTCCGACATCTGGCTGCTTGCCAGAGAGCGGCGTTGTGGAGAGGCCGCATGGAGTAGCGTCTTTGGTCAGGCTGTTTTTATAGAAAGTCCACTAGTATTGAAACATGTCGTATCAGTATTCGAAGCCTACCACTCTAGACAAATCGACCTATATCCCTGATTTACCTAGATCTAGGAGAATGTGCCAGGTGAGAAGAAAAAGTTAAAATAACCTGACTTACTACGAGATATTAGCTATTACAATCAAGCGAGAGTTCAAAAACTAATTAGGGAAACAGAGATTCAATGTTGCGACGCAATAAGTTTTAACCCACCAATATTCTGGTTGTCAGGACCTGCACATTGCAAGCACATTTTGTAGTCGGTCAGGAAGATGTCGTCATGACAAACGTCGGCGCTGTTTCGACCTTGAATAATAGCTTGGCCGCAGTTATCATGGCAGTTGTAAGCAGGCGAGCCTGGTTCCTGACGCTTGAGCAGACGAGAGAAAAGCTGCAGCTCATCTGCTGCGGCGGAGATTGTGGTGGCAGCAATGATCGCGCCAAAAGCCCAACGAAGAATGATCATCTTCACTTCTGTAACAATCAGATGTGTAAGCAGGTTCAACGAGCAGCTAAAGTGGGAATATGGCTACATGAAAAGTTCGATGTGTTGATGGATGAATAGAAGACAAATAGTAGTAGCGGCTATCACCGTCTTATAGTTATGTAATGCTTGTGCAGCTAGTCTCTAGAATACCTGCCACCGAATTTATGGTGTACCCATATACGAAGGTGGATATTTAGCTAGGTAGGGCAAGGGGTTCAACCAGTGTCGGCTAGAGTCCATGGACGAAAGATGTGAGGCCTGGCGATACTCGGATATTAGGCTGTAGGTCTTGGGAGCAGGAACCAACGGCTTCTTTGAATAGTTCGGCCTACCTGTGAGGAATTATTCCGCATATGAACCGTTTCCCCAATTATGGCCTAGGTCCCATGGATTTTAAGCAAGGTCTCGGAGGCAAGTTCACGAAACGCTACTCACCTACCCCTATAGTATCGCATGTGTCACGATCTACGTAACCTTGAAAAGAGGGGAGATCCATATGTGGTAAGTAGCGATAAAAGCGACCTAAGGCTTCTTTTAGTTCGCTTCGGAGCCCATTCAGCTCCTGAGATCTTCGGGGATAATGGAGGCATTGAGGCACGACCTTTCGCTTCTATCCCCTCTTCCCTAGGCCCCTAGAAAATATTACGCGATTATTAACGTCCCGTATTGGCTCTGATCTGATTAGATTGATAAGATTAGATGAATACCACACCATTGTGGAATGGATGCAACGTCAACCAGGAAATCGAACAAGGATATACCTCTAGCGCCATCAGATAAAGGAAGCACACGGGCTGACGGGTCACAAATCAACGATGGGTCGAGGATTACTTGGCGAGCTAGATAGCTTTTGGTCTCCCTCCCTGATCCATGCGTATGTGGTATTCAACATGGCATTACCTATATGTATCATAGACGTAAAGCATGCAAAGGGGTAGACATGATGTGTACATGGGATAAGTTATTGGAATGCTATTATTTCGAGTTAGCCAGAATGTAAAGATTCTGGCGGAACAACCAATTAATGTGTATGGGATACTTTGTAGCATGAGAGAAAATCCGGAGAGGCACAATACTAGTGGGTATGCGGCAGCTTGCGAGTGATTCAAGGGATATGTGCATCCATGTGCCCGATACGGTGTAGTAGATGATTATAGAACGGCGTAGAATCGAACCACCCACTATTCAACTGAAAATGACAAGACTTTTGTGAGACCTTCTTAACTTAGATTGGTACCTCAATGTCATTAATAGGTAGTCTACCGTCATCGGATACTCGCGCTTCCTATATCTCACAGTGCATGAAGGGCTCGTTACTCGACTCTCTACTAGTGCTTGGCCACCGCTTACGGTCGTTGTTCGGCCAATTAGCTTCGGAAACCGACCTATCCAAGTTCCTAGGTTGCCAAAAGGTCAAATTCTAGCTTTAATATGGTCAACCTGGAACTCTCGGACCAATTAGACAAGGCAGGTGGTGTAGTGGGACGCCTAGGCTTTTGGTTCCTCTTGATTCTCACTCCAATTATCCCGTATTGTGGTGCTGCTATAAGAAGATTTTACCTCTTGTCGACGTAGATATCTTAGGATATGCGGCATTGACGAGGTCACCGGTATTTTGATAGGTCCCCGAGGGAGCTACGACAGTAAGAAGCAAGACGCAGAGGGATCAATGCTATTCCTAAGACGGCTTATCTCGGGCCAATGACTGAATATATCAGCTCACACACAGGCCAAGATTTTAACCTGGTAAGGGAATGATTGGCTTGTGACTAGGTGTCGGCTATATGTGCCTAAATGAACTATCCATGGATCACAGAAGGTTGCACAACTCGTACTTATAACATCAACCAGTGCCTACATTCGCCCTTCCAAAGACTTCTCCCAGACATGGGTGACTATTGTCTCCTCGAACAACCACGTATTGCATCAGCCCAATCCTCCCAGTAGCAACCCATACGACCCACTTGCAATTCACTATATAAAAAATGAGGTTCAGTCAGTTCTTATATCTCAGTGCTTTGGCCGGCAGCCAGCTTGTCGCTGGTGACGAGTCTCACGGCGAAGGTTACGAAGGTACTATCATGGGTCCTGTGGCTTTCCTCTGGCCCGATGACCGACCTTGGAGTGCTTCGGTTGACAACACTGGTCCTTGTGGAAGTTCAAGTGGTGTGAGCAACAGAACTGCCTTTCCTCTCTGTGAGTTCCAACAATTACAAAGTATATACTCATCTTAATTAATGAACATCGTCACCCACTAGCCCAAGGGTCTGTTGCCCTGTCGATCGCAGACGACGCTTGGAATGTCAACTTCTCTATTGCATACGATAATGGTTAGTTGTACGCCATGTTTTATAGTCTACAATATTAATCAGGCCTTCAGCCCCAACCATCCAAAGCCAGTTCTCCCAGCAGGTTGTCAGTGAGGTCACGGAGATCGAGGCTGGACATCAGTAAGGAACCATTTTACTCATTTGGCCAATCTCGGGAGGCAGAAGTTCTTGGACATACTCCAATCCCTCGACACTCTTATTGAGCTTGTATTTACTCACGCACGTCGTTGTAGGTGCTACAAGGTTGCCGATATCTCTAGTACGGTGACCGCAGGAACCAACGCTACCATCCAGCTAGAATACTGGTCAAACGTCGACAACGAGCTCGATGGTCACAACCAGACCTTCTACGCCTGCGCTGATATTGTGAGATAAAATATTGATATGCTTCCTTCAGGATATTTACTGACATGGTTGTCTCGTCTATAGACCTTTGTCGAGCCTCAGGACTTCAAAGAGAACCCTCCTTGTTTCAACGTTACTGCGTCGGATTTCAACTCGGGCGATACTTCGTCAACTTCCACTCCTGTGCCAAGTGCATCGGGTACTACATCCGACTCGCCGATGGCCACGGGCAGCCAGAATTCGAGCTCATCCAATGATGGACTGTCTGCCGGCGCAAAGGCGGGCATTGCAGTCGGTGTGATTGTAGCTTCCCTTGCTATTGTGGGAGCTATTGCCTTTACACTCCTCCGCCGTCGCAAGTCACAGCTAGCCGATCATGAAGCACCCGTATCCGCTTCGAAAGTCCAACAGTCCGAGGTAGCCTCCGTAAACAGCCTACGACACTAGGTTGCAGGACTTTGGAGTAGCTGGTATTTTCCTGCTTTGATCTAGTTGGATGTATGCAGGAGGATGGAGGTGTGATATGTATGAAAATGAGCTCATGATTTTACGGTTGTCGGACTACGAGAGTAGCTAACATCTCCCTGGTTCCATACACATGTGTATCTCATTTATTCTTGATTGATTTTCCCATTGAAGGCTGTTTGATAATTACGTATTTTGACAGATTGCAAATGTGCAATTACATAAAATCTAATCGCGTTAGTAATAATAAGACATGCTTCCGAGCGCGAAGTAGTGAGGGACCTCCTTATTATTTTGATTGGTTGAGCATCTGCTTGTTGTTCGTATCATGTCTGCGTCGCACCTTATTGCAAGAAATTTCTCGATATGTAGATGCGGAAATTCCGAATTGTCACTATTTGCTTGCATCGATTGCCCTACTTCAACTAGAGGTATCCTATCAAGCGACTTAGACTCCCTACTCATGTTAGTGAGTAGTGGCTTATTGTAGCTAACGGTTTCTTTTTCAGGCTCCTTCATCTGAGCGTGCAAGTACAAAAAGCACAGCAATAGAACATGGACCACAGCTTAAGGTAGTACATCTAGAACCAGGTCCACTTCGCACTGGAATTTATTAAGAAGTTGTCTGCCTGAGCTGAGAGATCTGTGCCTTGGATAGGACACCAGAGAGACAAGAACGTGGTAGTGACTATCACGTAAGCCATGCGATGGTTGAAGACTAATCGTAAGAAAAACTTAAATGATTGACAATGAGAAGTAAGGGCCTCCCATGGACTATACTTAAGCCTGTCACCTAGTAGTCTAAGAGAAAGTTTGAATCATATGATTACTTTCAGTAACTAAAGAACCTGCCTTGCAAACGTTTATTCAGCTAATGTCTGAGATTGTTTGTAATCAACTGCATTTGAGGTATGTGGAAGCTACTAATTCATTGGTTTAAGACCATATTTTCCTGTCTACCTATCTACCTCAGTTTGATATTTGTCCAAAAGTACCCTTTCAGATACCGTAAGATGTAATACTTATAGTCTTCCGACTTTTCCACATTAATAAGAAACGAACAATGTTATATAAGATAAAATCTAGGTGCTTTATGGACATATACGTTTGAACCACCAAGCCAATGGCATTATAAAATCCTAAATAGTACCTCTAAGTTGGATAGTTGAGAGAATATCAGCTATACTGGATAATAACTATAATGAAGCGCATACTGAACATTGAATACTTAAGTTACTTATCAAGTAGAAATAGCACGCTCATACATGGCTGGGTAATTGCATTCAATTAACTAAATGTATGATTCATCTCGAACGCCTTATAGTCTTGCCAGCGAAACACCAAAATAAGTTTACCCGAAGGGTTGTTTAAAATTAAATGGTAAGCCCAGATCATATAGTATACCTAGGTAGGTACAGTATTAGGTAGCTTCCAAATTTAATCATTCACTTCTCTATTGAAATTGGAACGAACGACCAAAAGAGTCGTTATACATACAAGACGTGTCCCTGACTTGTGAAGGGCTCGAGGTACTGCGATACGTTTGGAGATGCAACTCAACAGCATCGTGAGATCCAAAGATTTGAACTAAAGGAAATTTCCACTCCGATACCAAGAAGTTCTCTTAGACTATGTAAAACACCGTCTCTCATTCAACCTCGCATGTGTAGACAATATATCCTGGCGAGAAAAGACTTGCGTGTTTAGCCCAGTAAATGATCACCAATAGCACTAAAGATATCAAACACGCCGAGGCGCGAGAGAGTCTAGGCTCCGTTCAAATCGCCCGACGCTCAGTAGACGCTCAGCCCCCGCATTCTCACCATCGCGCAATCTCTGCCAACCTTATCGGCACGTTCTGTTGTCTATCTATGACCTTCCTTTTTGGGCTGTAACTAATTTGAATGGCCGACTGCAGAATACTTCGGTGCTTGTTCCAGAAGAAGCAACTGCCGTTCCATTTCCAAGCGTAGTCTACGCAAGATATAGGAACGAGATAATACTCTGCGGTGCTTTGTGCCCTGCAAGGAAGGAGGATCGTCAGGTACGGAGCATGGAGAAGTAGTTCAACATGTACAAGTAGTATAAATAGCAAGGGCGAGTTCCATCCCATCGTATAGGATATCTCCTTTATCGAATCAGTCGTCCACACACCGTTTCCTCGACCTACAAATAATCTATTCAGCTTGCAATTTTTAAATCTTCTTATTATTTTAAAAATGAAGACTTTCAGCTTTTCTTTCTTGCCCTTCGTGGCTTTCCTCACTTCCGTCGCCGCTATCCCAATTGTCGAGGAGCGAGCTCAATTGGCGGCAACGACCTGTGGCTCCACGTACTACTCTGCGAATGCAGTAAATCAGGCTGCCCAAAAAGCCTGCAGTTATTACCAAGCCGGAAGTGCGCCTGGCGGCTATCCCCATACGTATAATAACTACGAAGGTTTCTCGTTCTCAGTATCTGGACCGTACCTCGAATTCCCGATGCTGTCCAGCGGTAGTGTGTATACTGGCGGTCAGTTTAGTTGATTTCTTTTTGTCTCTCGCCACAACGCAGGGCTAACTGGTACTCAAGGATCCCCTGGGGCGGACCGAGTTATCATCAACACCTCTTGCAAGCTAGCAGGCGAAATTACCCACACTGGTGCCAGCGGCAACAACTTTGTGGGTTGCTCGGGAACATCCTAGGTCATGATATAACGGATATCGATGGCCCCCGGAATCTTGACTGTAGATAGTATATAAACTGGTTACCTACTTGCGCAGCAAGCCTTCTTTTAATTATGTGATCTTAGATATTAGGTTCGGGGGTTTAGTAATCATACCTCATTCTCCCTAGATGAATACCTAAAGTTACCTTGGGTAATCTCGAATGGGTTTTTTTTTGATATGTGAACGAGTCTAGGTCATACATCGTTCCCCGTTCAAGTAGATAGTTTCATCGACATTTATAGCATATCATCGCGACGTAGTGGGAACTGCGAACTCTTGCGTTGGACTGATGCTTTGGGGAGAGCAATACTTGTTGCTGCCGGTTCTATAAGTTGTGATGAAGTTTCATGGGGAGGTCTCTCTGGGGTGTCTAGTTCCGCAAGAAGATATACGGAAAAGAATCCTTGACCGCCACCTATTTACCCGGTTAGCTTCATTCTACGACTATAGATGACGACGGCGATTCGTACACATCGACAGGTGGTAGCCAGCACAGGGCGAGTTGCACCAGACGTCTTCTACGACGTTGATAGACGGAGGGACCGAGTTGCCACACAAGCAGTCAGTACCATTCGCAAGGCCAACCACAAGGCGGTTTATGCCGGTGCATCTACGCTCACAGTAACCGAGAGATTGAAACACGAATCGAGTATTATACTGGAGGTCTGTTGGCGGGGCGAAACAGCCCAGATATGTGAGACTATAAGTGACAGAAGCAAAATTTGCTAGGAAGGCAAAGCTTATATTTAGTAGAGACACCATGCTGGCGGTCTGTGGTGTAGAGCTTCTAACGCCGTCCTAACTGCCCGGTGAACGAAACTCACAAGCTGAATGGTTGCCTAAAGTGAAATGGGTTAGGTGAATATTATCGGTTGATCTTCGGCCGTAAGAGAAGCCACTGACGCCAAGGCACTTCTAGAACGCCTCTCCCGCCTCCATCGTGCATGTACCTGTATGTACTATAACATTTAATGCCTTCAATCGTTAACAGTTCATACACCCTCCGCATCCGGATATTTGTATGGGGTACCTTTATGTCTCATATTTCCGGGATCTAGATACATACATACATACATACATATGTAAGTCGGAAATGAACCTAGCTGCCTAGGTAAATTAGGTACCTGACACGTTCTATATATCTACACGGTACGGATTACATGTACCTAATAGGTATCTCAAACCCCGGACCCACAACGGTGTGGTAGACATTGGACCTGACTGCCTGACCGACTAAGGGCCTGCCCGATAGCCCTCCAGTGGCCACTGGACCCACTCTAATTCGTACCGACCAGGGGTGGTGACAGGGGTGTATCCACCAAACCATTCCTAAAATGGCTGTGATTGGCTACTGCATAAGTCGGTACTTTATTGAATAAATCCTCCAGTGGCCACTGGAGAGTTATGCCTAAGTGGGTATGTACACCCCCTGTAAAGACCCAGTTTTACACCCATTTATTACTTAAATAGGGAAAGTCTGTCAGTGGCCACTGGCCAGCGGCCACTGGTGGCGTGTGGAAACAGCAGCCACTGTAGTAACTCTCATTGGTCATACCTCCAGTGGCTCCCAGTGGCCACTGTGATACTTTGATTGGTTAAACCCTCCAGATGTGGGCTCTTTCCGACTTCAAGCTGTATTACATAATCAATAATAGCTTTAAAATCGTATAAAAATACACTTAAATTTATTAAATTATGTTTATATTTTAATTTTAATAATTATTAAATTTTTTATATTAATTTAACATTTTTTTAAAATATTACATAACGACTAACTAATCCTAGATAGCTGCGTCGATATCTAATGCCTGATATTTCAGGCCAAGAAGGGGTACTTGGGCTGGTTACATAATTTTATATGCAATTATAATGGGTCCAAAAGTACCATTGTGGATCCAGTGGCCACTGGATCCACTTTCTATCGGGCACAGCCTAAGCAGACTCGGGTTGCGTGACCAATCAACGCTGAGCTAAAACCAATCACGATAGCCAAGCTCCCAGCTCGTTTCCTAAAACAGAGTAGAATGACGTAGAGAATAGGGCAGGCTTGGTTTTTGAGAACCTTACCTACCTCCTTAGTGATCCTAGGTGACTTTCCTCTGTTTCGATTAAATAAACTATTACCCCCTCTTTCCAACTAGATAACCTTCTCTTCTTTAATTCTTGAGTAGACGAACCATACGGGTCGAATATCAAACACTACACTAACAGCTCTAAATCTCATCATGGCTTCGGCAGAAGTTTGTCCAGTAGTTGGGACTACAAACCACACTCTCCCACCCTCACACCCCGAGGTCGACCTCTCTAAGCCAGGACAAACATGCCCCGTTGTCGGCGCCAAGACAGAGCACCATACAACGCTGCACCAACACCCATCCGTTGCTAGCGGAGAGGTGTCTTCGGCAACTACTATGACCGTCGGCTCGGCTGATGCCCAGGCATGTCCCGCGCTAAAGAATGTTGTCAACGAGACCAAGAGCAAGGAGATGGGTACTTCAAGACCAATTATATCTCTCGTATAGAGTAATTTGCTAACTTTCTACGCTCACCACAGACGACCGTGTGTGTCCCGTCGTTGGTCCTGTCACCACAGTCTTGCCGCCCCACCACCCTACCACGGCCTTGTTGGCCGATACTGATGTCTGTCCAGTGACAAAAGCGAAAGTAGGACATCACAAAGATAAGGTCATAGTCCACCCCGAGGTTGAAGGGTCGTCTGGTGTCTGTCCGGTGACAGGTGCGAAAACATAAGTGCGAAAACATAAGACGAGGAAGGCATCAGCCCTCCTTGTACTGGCTGCCACTTCACATATGTAGAATAGTGAATCGTGGTTCGTTGTATAGTACCTACCTTTGTGTTTGTTAATTAGGTATAATATGAGTTGTTCATTACACTACTACACCACTCCTTGACGACTAGGCTGTTAAGTTCAAGAATCATTTACTCTCCACAAGTTTAAACTTGATAGGATCAATCATTTATTTACTCCATACGGGAAATACAACCCTACCCAGATAAGGTACCTATTAAAAGAGTGCAAAACGATTGCGAAACCAACCAATCCATGCCTCAAATGCTTGCGTTCCCCCCCCCCCCCCCCCACACACACAAATTTCCTCTGACTCCTCTGATAGAAACTTCCCCTGATAGTTCCTCTATCATCTTTTCTTCCACCTTCTCCTGTTTCCAAGTTTTTTAATCTAACATAATACTAGACGGGCTCTTCCAACGACTTCGCTTCTAGCCTTCTTGATGGTTTTTGCTGGAATCTCTTTAGTTTTTCTAGAGGCTCTCCTTCTGACTCTATTGTTTGACCATCTCTCTGGTGACTTATTTCCCTGGGTTCCTTCTGGTTTATTTCGGGTACTACCGTAAAATCGAAGTTGTCATATTCGTCTGGCTTCGGTACTTGGCGACAGCAAAACTGTCGCACTGCAATAAAAGTCAGTAATTGTTTGGTGGATCTAAAACATGTTTTGGAAGTAGTAATCTTCAAACGAAGTCGACTAGAAAACATTTGGTTTACTGGGAGAAGCGCAAAAGGACGTATTAAGACACGACCCCTTTAGAGAGATGATCCTCGACATTAAGTAGCACAGCCCTAACAATGGAATATATATGGCTAATGTATATTTTTGCTGGTGCTTCGTAAAGAGCTTCAAACGATGCGTTGACGAGAATCCCAATGTCCTCTGAGTTGTTCTTGGATGAGATTATCTGAAGCTCAAATTCCCTTCCTCTAGCTCTAAGTCTAGTGGAGTATCACGGAGGATCTTGAAACAGCAACCAACGAGGAACTATTAATATACGCGCAGTTTATTTACATACCTACACATATATGTCGCACTTTTACTTCTTGTTCTTATATCTTATGGCGATTGCAATACCTCTTAGGTACTTTAGAATCACAGTATGTTACTTCAATGCTCCAGTCTCTAACCGCGATATTTCATGGATAAATTGGGTACCCAGGTACCCAGGCAATGGAATGGTCGAGACTCGATAAAATTCTCCGAAGTCTAATGCAGGTACAGTGGGGATATACCGGGTGGCTGGGAGGATATATGGCCAATCATTTCGCATTGATGTCCAGTATCCCTGCGGGAGACCCACCTCCCGCCACCCACTTATCAATCATGTACCTGGGTACATAGCTAATAAGGACCCCTCACTACAACAATGTACCTAGGCAGCTAGGTAGTCTTGGAATAATGGCTTGCTTCCCAACCTTCCAAATATCTTCAACCGCCATCTCATCCGTAATAAAAGACACAGTCGGCCATAGTAGGTTCAAGTCTTCTCTTTGTCTCACATATCTCTCCCTTTCGTCAAGCTGTAAATGTAAGGTGCGAAGTCTCGCAGTCCCTCAGCCTTTTCAAGCAAGCCCCTTGAGGTGCCGACCAAAATGCATCTAAACATGTCGATCTCACTTCTCTTCGCCTTACTCTCCATCTATAGTACCTCTTCGGCGCTGCCTTTCATCTTGCAGAGAAATGCATCCTCAAAATCATTGGCAGCTCGCGCCACTTACTCTGTCGTTCCTATTGATGGAAGCCCGGATGGTTCAGGTTCGGGTGCAACCGAGACTATTGTCGTAACCCCGAGTCCAACTACGAGGACAGTAGTCGAGTCTTCCCCACCAGTCACCAACACAATAGTCGTTACTGCTCAGCCTGCGACACAGACCATCTCTACTACAGTCTCTGTAATTGACATTCGGTCTACAATCGACATCGTGACGACGACTGTGACGGAAGATGACGATGCGCCAACCTCAACTTTAACTTACCCGAGCGTGGAACCCACCATAACAGCCTCAGCATACTCTACCACGTCTTCAATACCGACAACCACTGCGCAATCAAGCGTTAGGGCCACCTCAGCTTCGCTGACGGAAACCTTGCCGCACTCTATCATCATTATCTCTCCCACAACAGTAGCATCCGTGCCGGTTTCAAGCTGGAGCTGGAGCTCCAGTCATGATGATGGCTATTGGCATACATCGTACCCTTCCTGGAATGGCACCGTGAGCCGTCGATTCGTCCGCGAACATTAGCAGTCCTCGATAGCTAAGGTGGCTAAAGGTCTTTTTTTGCGGGAAGAATGTATTGTATAAATAGACTAAGGGATACTCGCATATACAGAGTACATCTGGGTGGGCGCTACAAGAGGACGAGATATGAATACTAATGTAATGTTTGCAGACTGGGGATATTTGGCCCAGTCGTGGAGAATAATAGCCTCACGCAATCCAAGCGCTGGAACGCGTTGGCCTCACTGCTATATAGGTAGCTAATAAGAAACCAAATACAATAATCAACACAATATATAGAAGATCAATGTCCAACGTTGCCTGCACAGCAACTCGTAATACATGGAAGGGAAAAGGTCGACTCGCCTCGCCTTTTTGTATCGATGCCTTGTGCATGAATACCGGCCTCGATACCTTCTATAACAAATCTCTGCTCCTACGGCATCCTTACATATCAATATTCACGAGTGCCCATTCGCATATCTCTTAGCGTTTGATAGGTCTTTAGTGGAAGACTAAGAAACAGTATATCATCAATCTAGTAGCTGATATCAACCTCGGCTAAGGTAAGTTTCTCGGGGGTGAACTGCTGTAGAGTCATATCACCCGACAATGATGGAGGTAATTCCTACACGTATGGCCTTTCTTAATCGCGAGATATTTCCTAAACAGGCAACAAGGAACATAGTGTGGCCAATCATCTCATCTCAAGACGCACCGTCTTGACAAGGGTTGTCCGGGGCCAATTGCCAGACTCGTAGGTACTATCTAGCCAATCTATCGCTACTTTTCAAAACGATAGTTTGATCATAGACTAAAATAGGTTACATACTTGTGTCTCCTAATTACTCAAGCCTTAAAAAGGACCGAAGATTGAGACGAGAAAAAATTTCTAAAAAGTGAACGTCTGGGGGAAAAGACAGAGTTTAGCCTAACCTTGCCGGCATGCCTTAGGTAACTATTCTTGTCCTAGACCGATAGTCTATTTCCTCACCAAGCTTACCTAGTAGTCTTGGTTTATCTGTCAACGGATTCCCGAAGCCTGCAAATGAGCATACCAAAGGGACCAGCCGAACTATTAAGCATTGATCGAGGCTTTTGAAGAGATCCAAAGTAAAACGACGCACCTTCCTAGATAGAATTAGGTATGATTTCTTTTTCTTTTTAAGTGTATTTCCTTTTCATAAGTTTTACCACTCATAAAGCACCACGGTTCCCAAGATAGTGTCTATATATCTAGTGACTGACTTGCCACTATGTACCTATCTCAATGCCATCAAATCTTCCCATCCTTGAGCTGGAAAACCGCACTACCATTCATCGGCCGACTCACAACAATAGCACCATCTAGGTCCGTTCCGCTCAACTGTCGCTTGGAGTAATACTTATCGAGCAACACCTTCTTGATATCCTCGATCTTGTCAGCAGGCACCAAGTGAACACTGCATCCACCCCAGCCAGCACCTGTTAGCCGACTGCCGTAGCTCCCGGCTTCGCGCGCAATCTTGCATAATTCATCGATCTCCGAACAGCTGCATTCGTAAAGGTCTCGGCACGAATCTTGAGTCTCGTTCATTAACTTTCCAAGCTTGGCATTGTATTCAATTGTGTGAGCAGAATCAGGAGCCAGTGCCGGATCTTCAAGAAGCGACAAGAATTGGAGCACACGCAGGGCTTCAGTAAATACGTGCAACGCTCGCTGGCGAAGTTTGAATCGGTCTCCCCGTACCGGGAAACTTGACATGAAGCGAGCCTTCACGTCGTCAACCGAGATACCAATGCCCGAGGCGACCTCTTCCACGGTGTAACCTTGCTCCTGAGTGAGTGTAGATTTGGTCAACTCAACTAACTCATTAAGCTGTTCGGGCATCGACTTCTCAGTGTCTTTGAAGTAATTTTGGTGGAATCCACGAATAGAAACACCTAGTGGGCCTGCATCTTTGGGAAGTTCGGTTCCCTTAGGACATAGCTTAGCATTCAGGTATGCCGCAGCCATGCTACATTCAACCACTCTTAGATTGTAATGAATTGGTCCCGTTTCCTGCTTGTTCGAAGTAACGAATGATTGGGCAACCATGAAGCAGAGCTCGGGATTCGTTTTAGGGAAGTACACCGGCCGCGCCGAGAGGGACGGGGTGAAAGAGACCAAAAGAGCCGACCCCCGTTCAGAAAACACGGAAGCGGATTGGTCCATTCTACGAATGCGTCAATACTTAGGTTATTCGTTCAGGTATGTAAGTTCAGGTAGACCCACCCTCCGGAGTTGACACCCACGGCCCTTTCACTCACAATAGCAACTTCAGTCAGTGCTTTCTTATCGACGTTTCGCTCGCCATTGGCAATCATGACGGCCAAAGCGCTGGCGCTCACAAAGGCAGCGCTAGAACTAAGACCACCACCAGCAGGCACTGTCCCATCCATCAATACCTGCATGCTCTTCGGCTTGAAATCAGCTCCATATTTCTTCCTAAGCAACTGCAGCGCTCCCCTTAACCCGGATTTGAAGTAGTTGGTCCATTCGTGTATCGATGCGTCAATATCTACCTCGGAGTACGAAACCTCGAATTCGCGGGTGGGGAATCGCTCGTTATCGACGTTTGCTAGCTTGATCTTGTAAGTGCCCTCTTGAGAAGACTCCACATCGGTAGACACAGCGAGAATGACATCTGGTGTCATTCCCATAGGCAATACCGAGTAAAGGGAGTAGTCGATATGCTCGCCGATGATGTTCACGCGACCGGGCGACCGGGACACAAACTGGGCGGGACTGCCATAAAGAGCCTGGAACTTGTCGAGCAGCTTGTTCCAGCGCACAGTCTGGTCGGCCAAAGCCTGCCGAGTGTATATATCTGGCAGGGCAGTGACCGTGGGTACAGGGCCCGACATGATGACGAAAGTGAGACGAAGTTGGACGAAGTTGTTGAAATCGGATGTCTTGGGGAAAGGTTAAGAAGAGAAATAGCTCTGTTCTAAGTAAGATGGATGCCCCGCTTCACGCTTTTGGAGCTATACTATGTATGAGTACCTACCTAGGTACCTAAGGTAGGTAGGAATTTGCTTTAAATTTATTAGTGATCACTATTCTTTTCTTTTTCGGATTTTGGACTAAACAACGAAAGTGTTAAGGATGTATCTTCTTACAGAGGCTATATAAATACGAGCTGGACAGGTATTTAAAAGAGGCAAAGAGAGGAAATCACAAGATCGCAAACATGCCACCTACATAGCTACCTACCTTACCTAGCTGCCTAGGTAGGTAGGATCAAAAATACCTACCCCGCGAACAGCCGCTCCGACTGTCCGAGCAATTGGCCGGCCACCGTCACCTAGGTACATACATGGATATACCTAGGTATCTAATGCACGTCATAGGTACCACCCGCCTCTACATAGGTGGGTATGTACCTAGACAGGTACCTGTAAAAGGCAACCTAATCCTTTTTATAGACCTTACATAGTACATATTTTCTTCTCCCATTTAAATAGCTCTAGCATCTTTAATTAAAGTATAAAAATGGGGCTACGTTCCATTGAATTGACACTTAGAGGTGGCGGGTCATGCGATCTCGTCCGCCGTCCGGACGTTCCCCCGTCGTGAGACTACCTACATGTAGTACTTACATAACCACTACATTGTTTTTGTTCTTCTCTTCCTTCGCCAGTTCGCGATCCCGTTTCTCTTTTCGCCATCTCATCCCATGCTTCATAACAAAGAACAGCATTGGCGAGAAAACCACGAAAAGTAGTCCAAGTATCGTGAAGGCAAATCCAGAGCCAACGCCATTTATCATGGGCCCAATCACCGCAGTTGCCGCAGCACCAATCAAGCATCTGGTTAAGTTATTGCTCGCCGTAGCAGCACCCGCACTGCCCACGTTCACATCGACGAGCAAAACATTAATTGAATTGCTGAAACCAATCACCGACCAGCCCAGCAAGAATAGTAGTACGCAAGGGACAGCTATGTGAGCGTGGCATTGAAATGCCCAGCCCCAGCATAAAATCACCGACGTCGATAGAGCGAGCATCGGAATCCCGACTTCGAGCCTGGCTCTTTCGATTGGAAACTCAGTTAAGTCCTGTTGCTTGCTGCGTTCGTACGGTACACCTCTTAGCTTGCAATGCCGGCGGTAGTTCCAATTCATCAACTTGCCGTTAACGACGGCGGCAATTATGCTACCGCCAACCATTGGGAGATACATTATTCCTACCATCACCTCATCCAAACCATAATTCTCGGTCAGTTGCGAGGGCATGGCAGTAGCAACACAGTAGAAACCCGTGAAGGTAATGCTACTATAGACGAGCAAGAGGAACATCTCTTTCTCAAAAAGAATGATGAGAGATTGCAAAATGTTGAATTTCTTCAAGTGAAGGCTGCGTCGCGTTGATGTACGGGACGCTGTATGTGTTAAAGAAGCGCCGCCGGTCTCTGGGTTACGCCGCGCGCGACGTCGCCGCAGGAAGTCTTTGAAAAATAGCTGCCAGAACGTGCGGTACGCTGGGTGCGGGCGGATAGATCCGTCTCCTACAATCTCCCGGCATGTTTCGGGCAAGAAGAGAGCGTGGATAATGAAAACGACACCGGCTAGGATAGCAAGGAGCCAGAAGATAAAACGCCAACCGACATACTGTGATAGTACGCCACCTATCACGGGACCAATAGCTGGCGCGAGAAGAATGGGCAAAGCCGTATACCCAACATAGTTCCCCCTTTCAGCTGATGTCGCTACATCTGCGACGACCGCCTGACAGAGTGCTACAGTCGTGCTAGAACCTGCAGATTGTAACATTCGGAGTACTAGAAGAGCTGGGTAACTAGGCGCCAAAGCGCACCCAACGTTGGCGGCAATGTAAATAACGAAGCAGATAAAGTACGCCGGTCGACGTCCCGTACTGTCGGCAAAGGAACCTACGAACATCGGAGTGAGGCCTTGGAATATCTGTATACTTACGTATTAGCAGCTTCGGTTAAACGTAGTGAACCCTATTAACCTCAACATACCATATAAGTCGTAACAGTTAAATTGATCTGACTAATCGTCACATTGAATTCATCGGCTAAGGTGACAAGTGCCGGCAGGTAAATTTGTGCCGTAAGAGGGGAGAAGAAGGCGCCGATGGCAGCACCAAGCACGATGCCCCTTTTCTCCCAATCCGAGAAGGCGGAGTAATTAGGTCGCTGATCGGAGACGAGTTGCTCACTAGGCGGCTCAGCTAACGAACCGGCCTCCTTCTTCTCCGGTGATCTCATGCCAAAGCCATCTTCCGAGCTCGCTTCCTGCGTGGCGGATTGGATCCTGCTGTCCCTATCTCTGGCGGCGTATGATGAGATCTCTGACATGGCTGGAAACAAAGACCACCGTTATCTTTCTCCGAACTTAGAATATCTCGATCACAGCCCTCTATGTCTGATAAGGAACTCTCTGTGGTGCGAATCATTTTCCTTTTCAATTTCACGGCAGAGCATTGGGCCAACCTTGTTTGTATACTTACAAGAATAGCCGATCTCGCTTTACCGGCATTCCGTTTATAGCAAGCGCCTTCCGGTCGGATGTATCTGTCGCTGTCAAAGATCTTGTCATGATAGGCCGTCGGAGCCGAGAACGGGTACAGGACCATGTATGCTAAGCGTACAACGGAGACAATACAACACGGCGCCGGCTCGAGATTTTAACTCGACAACTTCTTCCATCGAGTTCAAAAGATGACATCTATTTCACCTCCTAGCGCAGTAGTGTTAATAGTAATATCATTCAATATCCCTCGAAATCACGCCTTTTATGACTCACCTCACCCAAACAGAACATTATACGCATTTAATATATATAATACCTTCTCTTTGAATAGATGCACATTAGACTCGAAAACCTAACCAAACTAACCACCCAATCCTGTGTATAGTAGCTCAGGCTAGGCGACGGAGCTATTAGTCAATTCATAATTATTCCCCTTGCTTTCCAAACTCTTAGAGTTCTTTACGGCACACCGGTGTGTACTGTTCCAGCGTACATGCATGCAATCGTTCGACGGGTCGTAATTAGGTTCGGACCTGGTTTCCGCCGCCGAGTAGTAGGTTGAAGCTAATTCGAGGAATCGGAATTCCGTGAAGGCCTCAGTTAAAAGCTATTGCGTGCTTAACACATCTGAATATAAGATAGGTAGGGGCAGTAAAAGCAGTAAAGCTAATCGCACCGGTCATTTTTGCTAAACACACCGGTCACTCCACTTTCACGTGACTTAGCCACTTCCAGCTACATACCTGCCACATCTGCCATATATTATACCTATCGATTTCTAAGCGTTAACACTTTTATATATATTTTCTTTAGAAATTTATTACTTTATTAAATATATTTATATATTTATTTATATATAAACTTATTTATATAAATAATTTTTTATAAAATATATATATTTAAATAAAATTTATATTAATTAATAATTTTTAATTAAATAAATTAAATAATTTAAATTATATTATAATTAAATTTTTTATTTTAATTAAATTTTTTATTAATTTAAATTTTTATATAAATTAATAATTTTAAAAAAAATTATATATATATATATTTTTAATAATAAATTTTAAACTTTTATTAAAGTTTATTTAATTTAAATTTATTTAATATAAATATATATTTAATATAATAAAAAAAATTATAAATAAATAAATAAAATATAATTAATATAATTTTAAATTATAAAATATAATAATATATATTTTTTATAATATTATAATTTTTATATTAATTTATTTAATATAATTAATATAATAATAAAATTAATATATAATAAATATAATATATAATAAATATAATAAATATATAATTAAAAATAATTAAATTATATAAAAGTAAAGTAACCGGTGTGTTTAATAAAAGTAACCGGTACGATTAACTTTATTATAATAAAAATAATAAATAAATATATTTTAATAAAAAATAACTTAATGTAATGCTTAAGTTTTCCTTATTACGTAATATCATTGATCTCCCCTCTCTTATTGTATAAAAACTTAAGATAAGGTCCATGCTTGTGTAGCAATCCTATAAATTTTAATAAAAGGTATTAAACGCAATGGCTAATAGCACTTAGTAGATACCTAGGTAAGGTATTTATGGTTATGATTTGCAATTACCACGATCCTAGTGTCATCTCGATAAAATTGAGGTCGCATCTACTAAAAAACTACACGTAGGTAGGTATATACACAAAGTTTTCCACGTACCAATGAAAACGCCGACTGATTTACCAAGTTTCTGTGATGGATGCTATATGCAAGATCGGAAATTCACTTTTAGGCCCCTACCCGTCCTCACTAGTCTCAACCTTTTTATGATGAACCCGCAGTTTCTTTTCTTGCAACCTCCTTAGTGGTATTCCCTGATGAAACAAATTCGCCGACTGCCGATGCCATGAAATGAATGAAAACCCAGAATTAACTGTGTAAGCCGCCAGTTCGGGTGCGCATGAGCTCTCGGCGCTTTTTATCTTTCTCTGTTTATGAGGTTAATCAACAAATCACTACCAAGATAGGCGCAGTGGTAACTTACCTGCATCCCAACTCAAGAACTCATGTAAACCTGAGCCTGCGGGGACCATAGGTAGGACGGGTACCTTCTTGTCCGTCATAACTTCCAAAAGAGCTGGGCCATCTGTGTTGATAAGCCATTCCAGACTTTCTACTGTTTCCTCAGGCTTGACGAGCCGTCGATGTTGGACGCCCATAGCGTCAGCCAACTTCATAAAATCGGGGTTTTTCTGGTGGGTGTGCGCATATCTATCCTCGTAGAAGAGGCCCTGCCACTGTGTTACCATTCCCTGTTCCTCATTGTTTAAAACGATAACCTTGACGCCAATACCGAACTGGGCGGCGGTCGATAGTTCGGTTAGGGTCATATTAAACGAAGCGTCGCCATCGATGTCAATCACAAGGGCATCGGGTCGGGCAACTTTGGCACCAATGGCGGCGGGAAGACCGTAGCCCATGGTACCCAAACCGCCTGATGTGACCATGGTCCGGGGATGTCGCCATCTGAAATACTGCGCTGTCCACATTTGGTGTTGACCGACACCAGTGGCGATGATGGTGTGCTCTTTGCGGTCGGCCGTCAGCTTGCTCAGTTCCTCGATGAGAATCTGCGGTTTAATCATGCCTGCCCGTTCGGTACGCTCAAAGTCGTTCATAGGCCATTTCGCCTTCCACGAGTTGATTTTATCAAACCACTCCTTGCGATCCTCCATTGTTCTTATGTTGAGATGAGGGAGAAGTTGTCGCAGATTCACCGCTACATCACCTTCAATGGCCTCGGTTGCTTGCACGACTTTGTTGATGTTCTTCGGCATGATCTCGAAATGAACGATGCCGCCACGGCCCTCTGCAGCAGCGGCTTTGGCTGCAGGTGCGAACTTTGGGATGCTGCAAGTCACACGGTCATCAAAACGGCCACCAAGGGCGATGATGAGGTCAGCCTCTTGGATTGCCATGTTAGCAAATGCAGAGCCGTGCATGCCAAGCATGTAGAGTGACTTCTCGTCTAGCTCATCGAAAGCGCCAAGGCCGAGAAGGGTGGTAGTGACGGGTATCGAAGCCTTCTCAGCAAGCTCCTTCAGAACCTCCGGTCCACCGACCGACGAAACAACACCCTGTCCAGCATATATCACAGGCTTCTTAGCTATATTAACGAGGTTAGCTACGCGGCGAAGGGAAATCTGAAGCTGTTTCTGAGTTGCCTCCATTGCAGCGCGCGACGCAGCGCTGGGCAAGCCAGGCAGAGCGGACTCGGTGGGGATAGCTCTTCTCAAAACACTCGCAGTAACATCCTTGGGAAGATCGACAAGCACAGGACCGGGGCGTCCACTAGTCGCGATATCAAAGGCCTCGTTAATTCTACGAGGCAACTCGGCGATATTTTTGACCATGACGTTCCATTTCGTACAAGCTCTCGAAATGCCGATGACATCTGCTTCCTGGAACGAATCACTGCCTATGGCACTGGTTGGGACCTGGCCACAGAACACGACCATGGGCGTTCCATCGGAAAAGGCATCCTGAATGGGAGTAATGACATTAGTGGCACCTGGCCCAGACGTGACCAGGACAACACCTGGTTTTCCAGAGGCACGTGCATAACCCTCGGCCATATGTCCAGCACCCTGCTCATGCTTGGGAAGAATAAATTCGAAATACTTGGAGTTGTAAATGGCATCGTATACGGGAAGGATAGCTCCACCGGGGTATCCGACTACGACTCATATTAGATATACCTTGGATTTTCTCTCGGGGGTGAATGTACAACATACAAATATGCTTGACACCTCTTCTTAACATCATCTCGTGAAAGATTTCTCCTCCAGTCTTCCCAATGAACCTACAATTGGCTTGTTAGCCACCGGAAGAGGTAAGGACAGCAGCACATACGATTCGTCCATCTCAGAAGCTCGAGGATTGACCAATGGCTGAACATGGCTTCGATCTTTTGTGTCGGCAGTATTAAATGCTGGTGCAGGCGCATCTCTGACCTGGCTAAGTTATGATTACGTTAGCTACGTGACAAAGAAGAAATTGTAGATTGCAATCCAAACGGCAATCATGATGCCAGGAAATCCAACAAACGTACGCAGTTGACTGAGCCGAAGTAGCTTGGTTCCTAACACCGGTAAGTGCATTTTTTCTGGTCTGTATAGCCCAAGTTGCGGCCGAGGTAGTGAGGGAACGTTGCCGTGGTTGTGAGGTTTGGACCAAAGCCTTGAAGGCTCGGCTAGCTTGTCGTGAACGAAGCATGGCGGAAAGAGGGGAGATATGGGGGGGGAAGGATAAGGAAGTGAAGAAAAATAAGTTGAAGCGAGACGATGACCCTCGAGGAACCGATCGACCCAATTAATTCACTTATATCGTGAATATCCTCCAAGCACAACTCACCAGCACCTTTGCTGGGGGTAGACAATTGATCAATGGCAAGAGAAGGGTCTGAAGTTTTTTTTTTGTCAAGAGTCATAGGATCGAACGAAAATCATGTAACCGAGAGCGGAACACTAAAATACAAAGATTGTGGGGTCCACGGGCACTGCCAGGCCCCCATGCAAGACCTGTGCAACGCTACCCAGGTAGTTCTACTATGTACCTACATATGTATGTATGTACATTCAGGGCGGGTGCTATAACTTGTTAGCGACTGAGTGGCAATAGGCGATATCGGCAGTTTCCCGAATTTTTCTTTAGCTAGGTGCTGATTGGTCCCCACACGCCATTAGGTTACTTGCATTTCGATATGGCCGCGAGTCTTAGATAGCGGTCTGGAACGCCACATAATTCAAAGCTCTAGTTTTACTTAATGTTAGCAGGTACCTACCTACCTAGGTACCTTAGTAAGGCCGCTGAGAAGCTAAACGTGCAACTTACACTCTTCGTCTAGGTACATGTATGAGGATCCGGGCGCCGACGGTGGTCCAAGTTGAATAAACCGCCAAAGTGACAATTCGATGGATTTTGTGGCGTACAATACAGTGCTACTAGAGCGTATGTGGGGTTTCGCACTGTACTGTGTACGGTATAACTTACGTAATACCACTATACGGTTATAAATTTAATATAACTAATTGTATTATTATATATATTATTATATATAATTATTATATATATTAAAAGTATTTATTATAAAGGTATAATAATATATATAAAAATTAATATATATAATTATATATTTAATTATATATATAATTATATAAATAATTATAAATAATTAATTAAATAATTAA
>MU399914.1:0-124221 GCA_022578945.1 Hypoxylon fuscum | reverse complement strand
ATAAATAATTATTAAATTAATATTATATAAAATAATATTATAAAATTAAAATTATTTATATAAAAAATTATAATATTTATTAAAACGTTATTATATTTATTATAAATATAATAATTATATTTAATTTTTAATATTATTTTAAACGAATAAAATAATCTTATAATTTATAATTATACTTATGACCATCTCTTCCCTTTATACTGGGGCGCCAATGTTGACGCTAGCACAATTGGAGATGGGAAAGTGGTCCCTGACTTTTTTAATACCAGGAAATCTGGCCATAACTATCATCACTTTCACCTTCCATCCTCATCCCTAAAGTCAACCGCGAAGTAACAACGACTTAATCTTCTACCTTTAATTCCCTCTGACGAAATCCATCTTCCGCCCATCTACTACCGATCCATCCATCGCGACTCTACCCCCTTACTATCCACCCAACATGTCGGACATGCAGGAATTCCTCGAGATCCCCAAGGACTTCGTCAAGGACGGCACCCAATTCCTGACGCGGTGTACCAAGCGTATGTCCATCCTCGCTCTCCTATTCCGTTCCTATATCCAACATCCATCCTCGCACGGAGCTCGACTCTCGCGATCGCGCCACACGAGAAGTCGAAAGAAAACATGCAAGAGGAGAGATTGAGAAGAACTGGACATGACTCGAACACATTGAATGCGAGAAAAGGAGAAGAGAGAAGATAATAGAATAGTGCTAACATGTCCATTTCCTACAGCCGACCAGCGCGAGTTCATCCAGATCAGCAAGGCCGTCGGCGTTGGTTTCCTGGTCATGGGAGCTATCGGCTACCTGATAAAACTAAGTATGGCCTCCTTTCCCCTTTTGGTTCATCAAGTCCACTACTATGATGATAAAGGAAAGGAATTGTTTACTAACACTATGCGCTCTCCAGTCCACATCCCGGTCAACAACATCCTAGTCGGCGCCGCGTAGTGAGTGGTGGACGAAATAGGGGTGTGACGAGAAAAGACGGGGATGGGCTAGTAAGGAGGGACGACGACGGCTGGGAGGTATCGTAGCGAGACGGAAAGACAGAAAAACTAACACCCGCAATGCCATGCTGCGATTGGTGTGATATTAATTATTTACATACGCACGACTTGCACGATTCGCACGACTCGTCATCACGCTTTTGGGTGGGGAGAAAGAATCATTGGTACGACCCGATTGCTATTGGAAGGGAGAGAGTGGTGAGCTACGAGGTCGCAGGCACCTTTTATTTAACCTAGCTGCAGTCCTCCCGCCGTTGGGATCTCTAAGTCGCTGTACAAAAATGACATCAACACCAAAAAAAATGAATGAGGGCTTCTCCTGAATATCAACCGTGACACCGTCGTAATCCTCGTCCCTTGCCGTTCCCCTATGCGCCTGGACGTGTATCAGGAAATCCTCCAACCGTGCACCAACGTGTAGCGGAACATCGTAATGGAGATCATAAAAGGCAGCCAGCTCCCTCTCAATCGTCAAACTCAGTCATCAAAGTAGGTAGTCTCCACATCCGGCAACGCACTGCCCTCGGAGTCGTCGTCCAAGTCCAAATATTCTCGTCGCAGATTATGACTGTTATTCACCGGCCTAAGCTTTTCGTCAAAGCCGGCGCCCATACGGGGCGAGCCCTCGTCCGTCGCTCCCTCGTTGAACGAGTGCAGCGTGACCGTGCCGACGGCGTTATCCCAGCCATTCAGCGACGATGCTGTTTCCGTCATTAGTACCTCATCTACCCTTTCTGCACCGTTGAAAAGACGAAGACTAGACAAAACTTACCAGCAATGAAAGGAGCATTCGGATGCCAACTCGCGTCCCGCACAATCGTAGACCAGCCGGGGATGCCGCGCTCCTCGTAGAACCTACGAGCGTGGCCGTGCGCGTACGCATGCGGGTCCTTGGACTGTACCGTAGCCTTCTTGACGTCGATGGTGGCCGCGATGGTGGCGTCCATGTTCCAGATGTATACCTTGCCGTCGTGGCTGCCGCTGTACACGTACCGCGAGTCGGTGCTGTTGGGCGGCGAGAAGTGGCACCGGATCAGCGTGCGCAATACGCTGTGGCCGCGGAACGTGACAACGGAATTGTCGTTGGGGTGCGGGAACCAGTCGGCGTCGTCGAACTGGCCCCAGCGGTAGTCGAACTCGGTGTATCGCGTGTGCTGCCGCGGGTTCAGGTCCTCGAACTGCGCCGTCGTGTACATCATCTTGAGATCCCACAGCTTCATGCTTTGGTCCTTACCGTTGCTGAGTAGGTAGCGACCGTCGTTCTTGCTGTCGAGATACGTGAGACCTTCGATGTGGCCTACGAAAGCACCCGCTTCTCGGCCGTCACCCATGGAGCGCCGGTCCCAGACTTTGATAGTGGCGTCATCGCTGCCCGAGTACAAGATGTGTGGCGACGATTTGTCTGCGAAGCATACGGCGTTGACGTCGTCGTCGTGCCCTTCGATCGTGTGCAATACTCGCCGCGACTCGATGTCGTAGACCACGATGGAGTGTGCATTAGTACCCGCCACTAACTCCCGTCCATCACCCGAGAACCGGATCGAGAAGATGCCGAATCCGCCGCGCCAGCCTCCTCTGTTGTTCTCGGATAAGCTGAGCATATACGGGTCTCCCGTATCGTTCGGGTCGGTGGGGGCCAGACACACGTTGCTCTGGATAGAAGTGTACGCCAACCATTTGTTGTCCGGGCTCAGGGATGCATCCGTCAACGTCCAGGACCCGAAGGTGAAGGGCACCGTCTTGTAATGGCGCCAATTGTACGGGTTGGATGTATCGTACATCCGTACCTTCATGTCCTTGACGCAAGCAAAGAAGAAATTGCCATCGTCAGAGAATTGACCCGAGTATACGTTGTCATCGTAATTGATAACCATCTCAGCATCCGTAGTAGGAATCATCGATTGCGCCATGATGCCCTGGTTGATCTGACGACCCGCTCTGGTTCCTATGCCTAACTCACGATCTAGTATTCGGCGTGCTATTCGTTTCTGGGATTTGATAGGAGATCGAATATCGTTGGCGCCGAATGTGCCAGAGTTCATCAATTCTCTCCCCTTATCACTAGGCACCTTGGGAAACCTTTCCGGACCTACCCTACGCCGCTGTCTACGGAATCCGAAGGCGAACTCGTCATCATCTTCTTCCCCTTCGCCGAATACTAGGTGACCAAGATTCGATCTTCGGAGGAAATCGAGCACCTGACGTCTCGACAATAAACCGGTACGACGACCTGCTTGGGTAGTCTACGTCAGCACCTACGAAACATGTAACCTACATAGGACAGGGCGCAGCACTACTTATTAGGTTGATGAGTCGTTGTTGCACGGCGATCCGTTCGGTATCTGTCCCTTGTGTGCCCTCTGTTGCTTCACCACCTTGTTCTCCTTCTTCGTCGTCGTCGTCATCCTGTACCTGCACCAATAACTGGATGTTACCCTCTTCAGCATCTGTAATACCCAAAAATGTCAGCCGCATGCCGGTACCCGTTGGACATGACATATCAGTTCTGCGTACCGTGAAACTCGTCATCTTCGAATATATCTTCGGGGACATCGTCGAATATATCATGATGTAGGCCCAAGTAGTCCTCGTCTACCTCGTCCTCTTCGTCTTCGTAGTCGGGGTCCAGTTGGTCATCTTCGTCTTCCTCGTTATCGACTTCGGCGTCGACAAAGTAGTCCGGGGAGGGCTCCTCCGCCTCCTCCGATGTAGGCCTCGAAGCACTCATCTTCTCTAGTTCGATATCGAGATAGGTTATCTTGTAGCAAGTTGTAGACAAGAAAGATAGAAAACCAACTACGATTCAAGACTTAAACTGGCCAGAATATTGGAAGTGGGAAAGGTCAATGGTTACATGACGACACCGAATGGCGGAAGCTTGGATGTCTTGGATCAATGCGATCAATGCGACCAATGCTTTTTGGCGGGGTGCTTAATAGCTTTATCTGTCGCAGATCATGGTCATGGATCAAAGAGCTTATCGGCTTTTACCCCGGACTTAAGGACAGCTAGCCTTCTTTCTACATGAGCAGATGAGTTCTAACTTCACATTGAGTTCAAAGCTTCTTATCAAGATTTTCAATCTTATCCTGTACGTGAAGTAGCTCCCTTGAATACCGAAGCATAATATTAGAATGTGAAGTGTAGGCGAATATGTGTGACGTGGATTTTCATATTCATATTCATAGTCGTCATTTCTCTAGCGTCACAATCCAGCTCATACTTGGGCTCTTTTCGCTGGTAAGAAGATCCCTGTTTTTTGGTAATAGTTGCAAACACAACGTAGACCAGATGCCAAATAGCATAGCAAATCATACGTTTATCAATAGTAATCTCTAGCAAAAGTAGTCATCATAGCTTGTGAGTTTGTATTTGGTTTCACCTCCTTACAGAAGTTGTGGTTTTCCTTTTTTTACAACCTGATGTAGCCGAGCTAAGGGAACACGAAAAAACATCCACATTCACATTCTTCTCATACTCTGTCGTACCTGCTCTGCCACAGCTCACCATGCTACCTATAGACTTCACTCTTCAGAATGGCAGGCCGGGGAACTTGTAGTTTTTCACGTGGCATTTCATATATGTATACATCCTCCCTACATTCATCATTATAAATTTGAAAAGGCGGTCATCTCCTTTGTGGTCTATAAACTTGTTATAAATCATGGAGCCTCACGAAGAGCTACTCGCCTGGGCAAAAGAACAAGGCGTTAGACTCGATGGCATCGAACCAAAGCGCATTCCCGGTAGAGGCATCGGTGTCGTTGCGGCTCGGACTATTAAGGTTTGTTGTAACTTGCCTTCCACTACTACTGAGCGAAAGCCATACTATGAACATTGAACATCAACTAACAAATTCACAGCCCGATAATACTGTTCTAGAGGTACCTACGCCATGCCTCCGCAGCATAGACACGGTCCGTCAATCCATCATCCGGCACCTTCCCAAATCCATCACCATCCATGGCCTACTCGCCGCCGACCTAGCCTTAGACACATCCAGCAAATTTGCCGTCTGGAACGCGGTATGCCCAACACCCACAGACTTCCACAGCATGCCTCTAGTCTGGCCAAGGGAACTGCAAAAGTTCCTGCCCCCATCTGCCAGAGATCTGCTCGCCAAGCAAGAGGCCAAGCTCAAGAAAGACTGGGCGATGGTATCCGCGGCGTTCCCAGAGCAGCTAGACGAGGAGCGGTACCGGTACGCGTGGCTGCTGGTCAACACGCGAACATTTTATTTCTTGAATGCGAAGCTGAAGCGCAGGAAAAACCCAGACGATCATATGTGCCTGCAGCCGGTAGCTGACCTGTTTAATCACGGCGACGCGGGGTGCAGTGTGGCATTCGACAACAACGGGTTTTACTTCAAGGCGCGACAGGAGTACAAAAAGGGCGACGAGGTCAAGATCTGCTACGGGAGGCATAGCGGCGATTTCTTACTCGTGGAGTACGGGTTCGTCATGGACGAGAACAAATGGGATGAAGTTCTACTTGATGAGGTGCTGCTCCCCAAACTAGATGCCAAGCAGAAGGAAAAGCTAGAAGAGGTCGGATACCTGGGAAAGTACGTCTTAGAGCGGGAGGGCGTCTGCCACCGGACGCAGGTTGCCATGCGCCTCCTGTGCTGCGGCGCTAGGGAGTGGAAGAAGTTTGTGGACGGGGCTGACGGCGAGCGCAGCCAGAAGATGGTGGACGAGGCGATTTACTCCCTGACCGGCGACATGCAGCGGCATGCTGACCTTCAGATCGCCGGGATTACAGATCTACGTGACGTTGACAAGGAACAAAAGGAAACACTAATCAGGAGATGGGAACAGATTAAGGATGTAGTCCTTTCGTATCAGGAAGTCCTCGAAGACAAGATCAGTGGCGATATAGACACATCGGAGTAGTCAGCCCCACGATGTCCAGAATGGCATCGATGAGAGCTAGGTCAATAGATAATAAACATTGATAGGCGTCTTCACGAGTACAAGTAATATGTGTACACAGCAGTCGCAAAATCGACCTGCGCCCAAATTTTGTCCCAACGCCGTGTCATGCATTCGATGCCCCCTTCCGTCCGTATTTTCGCATCCCGTTTTGATCCCTTATACTCATAGTACAGTGGTGTTTTCGTATCCATTGATATCATTATTGGCGCCTTCAGCTATCCGAACTGGAAAGACCGGACTCTTTCCTCATGGCCTCCCTTCTCGCCTTGGCTTCTTCGGCGCTGAGGAAGTCTTGTCGCAGGGACTCCTCTCTCCTCTTCCGTGCGTCTTCTTCTTGGACCACCCATACTATCCAGCATGTTAGCATGCGCGCATACGGATATCCCTTGCTTGCCGTGTATGCTATTTCGAGAGGATCCTCAAGGGGATAGTGGGACTGGATGGAGTGCACACGTACTGGGCTTATCCGATTTGGAGTACTCCTTCAGCCGGGTCACGAAGTCGTCAAAGTCCTTCTGCTTCTCGTACCGCCGCTCCAAGCTCTTCTTCTGCAGCTCCGGGTTGTACTTCTTGAAGAGTTCCTCGTCGGTTGGCTGCACGTACAACACCAACGCCGGTCCGCCTACGCATACTACCGCGCCACTGTATGTTGGTCATATGGTTAGTCTCCGAAGGTCCCGTGCCGAAGCTAATTTTAGAGTAGACGTTGTCATGTGTTGGAGATATGAATAGGTAGGTATAACTTAAGAGCGCGCTTACTTACGCAGCCAACATCTTGAGCCATGTGCCGAGCCTCCCTGACTTAGCCGCCATCTTGTCGTGGTAACTTTTCGTCTGTCGCGCCTGTTGGTTGGCGCAGTTCGAGTATTGGAAGGGCACGCGCAAAGCTAGGTTCTCATGCTCGGATGCGAATGCGATGTGCGAATTATCAATGACGAAAGTTCATTGTTCAGGGTCCATGAGCATCCATTACATAATTTGATGTGGCTGGTAACATGTGGCTGATCATAAAATCACAAATCACAAATGCTGGCCGTTCCATTGGGCCACGGATCTGACGCTATCTAGGGCAAGGACTTGGGGCTGTAGGGGGCAAGTTTCATCTGAAGTTCAACAATCGAATCGGAACTCTGGGTCACGACTTGTGAGAATTTATTTTCTCTACAAAGTAATGATTTACGCCTCAGCCCCTATATATCATATATCATTAGATAAGTACCTGGTAGGTATGTACATGTAGGTTCTCTTGTGTGATATGTCCTTGTTACAGAAGCAACTCAGCCCTATTACTAGAGAGATGTTAGTGACGTTGGGTGCAGTTCCTAAACGCTAGTTCTTCTACCCCATTTTCTTATTACCCAAAGGCCTGGGTCAAAATTTAGCGCTTCTATTTGTGTCCTCGTGGGCGCAAGTTTTCCAGTAGCGCTGTCGTACTTGTGCTACTACTTAGAATAGGTGAAACCAACAGGGAGTCAATCAAGCATTGAAGTTGATTAGACTCGATGCCCTACAGGAAACGTGCGTCTAATGAATGGACGAGAGCGTGCTGTCTTGCAGCTTCCTGTGTTTCTGGTTTCTGGTTTGGCCAACCACTGGTGTGGTGTGGTGTGGTGTTGTGTTGCCTGTCCAGTCCATTCCATTCCAATCTGCTCACCGGGTCGGGTGCTCCCGCTTGCTACATTGACACGTTCATTTCAGCTGCACATGGGAGTTTACGGCAGGTAGCAGGTAACATACTATGTAGGAACGCTAGAAATGGAAGAGCAAACCATCGTTTTGAAACCTCTCCCACAAACCTGGAGTGTTGACTAGGTAACGGGTATTGTTGGGAAAGCGTCACTTCTTATTTTCCTCAGAGGCGACACTTTTCCATATCGCATTACGATGCACCGAACAATGGATGGTTAAGGGTGTCCCGGCGAGCATGGCTCCCGGCATTGAGAACGGTCATATCGGTTCATGCTAACAGGGGTAAGTGAGGCTGGCTTCATCTCTGCGAGGTACCTGGAGGGGTTGGTGCAACCAATCAATGCCGTCGCAACCTTCAGCCCTTGTTACTTTTGATACCGACGCCTCTCCTTTCGCTATGACTGAGGTATATGTAGCGTGTCTTAAGATGCCACGAATCCGTTTTTTGTGACTGGCATATTCATAGATCGTACGGAAGAGTCGCAAACTCGGTGAATCTCTCTGATTAAGGTTTTGGAATGGCACTATTCCGACATATGTTGCATATGTTACAGATGAGGAGGACCGGAAGTGTTTGTTACCTAACTCGGCGCACCGAGCTGTCGTGTACCCGTCCTTATGTTTTATCTTGGACAAACCATAACGAGAGGGGGTAATGAGATGGCTGACTTGGTACATGGAACGGAATCAAAGTTAGATAACCGCCACCGGTTAGTTAGTACCGCAACGTATGTCAAGAATATCTCGAAAGACCGTTAGCAAGTCACAAGAGGTGGGAAATTGATGCAGCTATATATGAATAGTCAGACAATTAGATAGGTACCTAAATTCCAAGTACATAAAACAATTCATTCTCAGGCCTCCAGATCTCTCGTCACAAGATCTAGAATTGAAGATGACTGCGCCTCGTGAGTATTTTCGCTATTAAAAACCATAGAGCAGATACATCGGTCAACGTATTTATTTAGCGCATCCCTCATCCCACCCTGGTTCGGTACTTAACCGGCGCACATGAGGAGGGGCAATTAAGGTACCTTAACGCAGTTACCGGCGTACGGATATGCAGTAACTTCAGGTACCGTCTTTTATTATTAGGATCCTCCTCGAGGCCCATTGTATTGAATCCGACTTGGCCGATTTACGTCAAACTTCACTTTTCTTCCAATTCCTAAAAACAAAAATTCCCGTTGTATTCATACTCTACTCTTTTTTCTTCCCTCTTTTCTGCAGAGCAGATATACGTGTAATAATAATAGGTAACGGACTTTAATATCCTGGGAAATCAGCAAGCTGTGTGCCGACCTTACTGCATTCCTTTCAAGCACTACCTATTCATTACCTCATCGCATCACTGCTGGATCATCGTTCGCTGCTCCATTCTCTTTTCACCAACAATCCTCTCAACATCCATATACTTATCTGCCCAGCCCGACGCCGCCTCACTGCCACATGAGACGTTACAAGCAGTAGAACCGTCGCTGGTAATTGACGAAACATTGTTTTTCGATTTGCGACGATATCATATTCATTCTTTCATATGATGTTCTAGCAATATTCGGTCCCTAACGCATTACGACTTATCGAAGACGGCCTATTTCACTTGGGCACTTACAAGTATTATTAGTGCGCTGACCTTAAAGTGATTCCATTCACTACTGTCGCATGCAGCGCCAGCAAATACACTACCATTTTGAAGAGTTGTCAAGCGTGCAGCGCATCTCGGATCAAGCTGGACAAACTAATCCTGGTCCTGGGTTCGCTGTGTTTCTGCATACGCTGGCCTGCCGAAACCGTCGATCATTACTGAGCCGAAACGTAACCACACCCATAGATCCACGACTCGACACCCTTGCGACAATATTTAGCCCTGTCTTTCAAACTTCGCTTTTTTGTCGCCAAACTTGTAAGCGATTTACTAACGCTTGTTTTCGACAAACTTGCTCTCGTACTTTTACTAGGAACGAAGAAGCAAGACTACCAAAGGAGAAGGCTGGTAGTAGAAGGGAATTGAGAGCTCAGTAGTAGCATTGTATCTCACACCGTCATCCCAAGTCAATAGACCGCAAATTGTCGAGTACGGACTTGCGAAGATGGCATACAACGGCGGATACCAAGATCAACAACGTCCTTATGCAGGACCAGCAGCACGAGTACCCCGCGGACCTGGGGGAGGCTATCCTCCTGCACCCCAGGGCCAATACGATCAATACCAAGAAGAATACGATTATGGATACGAACAGCAGCAGTACGATGATGGGTACGGACAGGATTACGGTCCGCCACCGCAAGATATGAATTACGGTAGGAGACCGCCGCCTCCGAATCAAGGCTATCCACCACAGGATATGTACGGCCCTCCTGGTCCTGGTGGTCCTGGTCCTGGTCCTGGTCCTGGTCCTGGTCCTGGTAGGGGAGGTCGGCCTCCGCCCGGTGCAGGAGGAAGAGGTGGACCAATGCGTGGACCTCCTTTCCCTCGTGGCGGTGGCCCACCTCCGGGTCCTGGAAGAGGTTACCCCCCTCGTGGTCGAGGTGGTCGACCTGGCCCCTTAGACCGGTCTAATTCGTCCGACCAAAGCGGTAAGGTGACAAAAAAACCACAGAATTAGAGACCTAAGCTAATTTGTATAGCGAATCATCATGCACCTCCTATTGTAAGCCCGAACGAGCAAGATTTCGGTAGTGCGTTTCCCGTATTTCCTGGACATAATCGAAGATCCGATCGCGACGAAGAGACGGAAATTCTGAATCGAATGGGTGCGATGGATCTCAACGGAGGAAGACCGCCACCTATGCCTCACAAAAATCATACGGGGCCGGCGAGAGGACCGGGACCGGGACCTGGTCCTAGGCGCGCGCCAACAATGGATGATTACGGACGTCCATCTATGGATAGTCAAAGAAGTGGAAGAGGACCACCCCCTCAGGGATATCCTGGCCCAAGACGAGGTCCGCCCCCTGGTCAAGAATACGGCTACCAGGACGATGGGTATGGCGCCCCAATGTCTCCTACGAGAGATGGATATGGACCGCCGGGAAGAAGTCAGACGATGCCCGCAAACAACGAGTATATGCGAGATGCCATGCCGCCGCCACCGCGCATGGATAGTGCTCCATACCATGGCCCCCCTGGACGCAACTTTCCTCCCGCGCGACCTTCTACGGCCTCGAGCAATCGACCACCTCCTCAAAGGATGTATCCTGACCAAGGACCTCCTCAAGGCCCTCCCCAAGGCCCTCCACCCCCCGGACAGTACAACAATAACAATGGCTTACAGCCGCCGGGATGGAACGAGGAGCCGGACCGAGGTTCGTTTGGTGAATTTTACGATCAGTATTATGATCCGAGAGTTAGCGGTGAACAATACCCGCCTGGTCCTCATGGACCCCCCGGACCCCCCGGACCTCCTGGGCCGCCCATGAACCAATTCCCAGAAGATGAGCAGGGTTTCGACGTAGTTCCACCTCAGGCGCCGCGAGAATCGCTCGACCAGCATATGCGCCCTGGTTTACCCGGTAGGCCAACACCAGGAATGCCACAACCTGGGCCTGCTCGCCAACCTGAGGTGTCAAGGGCTAAGTCGCAACCCAACTTGCGCGAGCCGCAGGCGGCTGTTTTCGAGATGGCTGGCGATATGCCGCCAGTGCCGCCGGGTGGCTTCCAAGCCTACAAACCGCCGAGCGCTGGACCAGGCCTGCCTAGCAATCCTAACCCTACTAGGCGTAGTTCTGGAGGAACTCCTCAAGGTGGACCAGGATTTGGACATCCGGCACCTATCAGACCAGGACTGATGCCGAATTCAATGGTGAACTTGAGTGATAAGCCCTCTCCCCTTCGTAACTACAGTGGCACACCGCCTGCTGCCGCTGGTGCACAAGGTCGTCCTGCTCCTCAACCTATACAGAATGGAAGACCACCTTCTGTCACCGAAAAGGTTCCGGTCACGAATGAAGAGCTAGAGCGTCTACGAACTGTCATTAAGAATGATCCGAATGATCAGCAGTCGGCTCTTACGCTTGCGAAGAAGCTTGTGGAAGCAGCAGACGTTCTTGTTCCTAGGCTTCCTGATCCGAAGGCAAGAGCAAGGTCTCGTGACCGGTTCGTGATGGATGCACACAAGATCTTGAAGAAGCTTGTTAGCGCACAAAATGCCGATGCCATGTTCTTCTTGGCCGACTGCCAGGGCCGTGGTGCTTTGGGCGAAACAGATAATAAGGAGGCCTTCACGCTTTATCAGTCCGCTGCAAAGGTGGGACATGCCGCGGCAGCTTATCGAACGGCTGTATGCTGCGAGCTCGGCAACGACGAAGGAGGTGGTACGCGCAAGGACCCTATGAAAGCCATCCAGTGGTACAAACGTGCTGCGACCCTTGGTGACACACCTGCGATGTACAAGGTTGGAATGATCATGCTTAAGGGATTGCTTGGTCAACCTAAGAACCCGCGGGAAGCTGTCGGATGGCTGAAGCGAGCGGCCGAACGAGCAGATACCGAGAACCCTCACGCCCTGCACGAGTTAGGTCTCCTATACGAATCAGCACAGCCGAACGACGCTATTGTTCGCGATGAGACGTATGCTCTGCAGCTATTTGAACAAGCTGCTCAGCTTGGCTACAAGTTTAGCCAGTTCCGAATGGGCTGCGCCTACGAGTACGGCCTCATGGGATGCCCTGTCGACCCGCGACTATCTATAATGTGGTATAGCCGGGCCGCTACGCAGGAGGAACACCAGTCCGAGCTGGCTCTCAGCGGATGGTACCTGACGGGAAGCGAGGGTGTTTTGCAACAGAGTGATACCGAAGCCTATCTGTGGGCCAGAAAGGCTGCTCAGGCCGGCTTGGCCAAGGCAGAGTATGCTATGGGTTACTTTACCGAAGTTGGCATCGGTGTGCCTGCTAACTTGGAAGACGCAAAGCGCTGGTACTGGAGAGCAGCAAGTAAGTTCCCCGGTGCTCTCGACTCGGTGTCATCTAGGAAACTCGTGAAGCTAACAGCGATATAGGCCAAGATTTCCCCAAGGCTCGTGAACGACTAGAAGATCTGAAACGAACTGGGAGGAGCGGCCCACGCCAACGTGAGCGCATCTCTCGAAGCAAGATCGGCAAACAACAGGAGGGCGAATGCTCCGTGATGTAGAACGTTCGGAACATGACTCCTAGTCCTGCAATTGATCAAATATCGGTCTCGCCGCTTAGTCAACCTAAAGACAAGCCATGGATCTCGATTAGAAACTTCTCTCGTCCCTTCAAACGAATCAACGTATCCCCTCCGGAGGTTGTAACCACGTCACCTCTCGAAGACCCTTTCAAAGTGTAGTCCGGGTTATGCCGACGAATCCGCCTAAATCGTCCTCCCCTCGATATTGTGGACCGGGACGAGTAACCTCGAGGCTGGCGCCCGGGAGTGAGGGGGAGGTTTCCTAACAACATAACGACCCAGCCACGAATAGTATTAATACAGACACATTCCAAACTTTTCTCTTCTTTCAAGGCATAAGGCGAAAGGGGGAAAAGGTCTAACAGCTCGGCATAGCTTCGAAATCCAAATCTAATTACATAATGTCACTGTTCCGTCGCATCTGAAGCATTGGGCGGTCGTCTTATCGTCTGGTAGACGAAGGGAGAGGGAAATGTTCGGGCTAAAAAAAAACCCAGTGTTGTTTTTAAGATGGGTAAACTTGTGGAGGGAATTCTACTACTCGATAGAAAGGGAAAGGAAGAAAGCATTCATACATACCCCGAGGTTGGACAGCTACGAAGTTGGCTGTGTGTAGGTTCGTCTAGGCGAGCAGAGGAGAGGCGGGATGTTGGTAGTTATACAGGGAATAGATACCATTCCTCTTTTACTCGCTGCTAACTGTTTTTGGTGATGTTGAGGTACTGAGGTGAGGTGCGGGTGTTGAGCTGTCTGGGGGCCAGAATAACAACTTACCAACCAGCTAATGGCGGTTATCTTTTCCGGCCACCCAAGCTTTGCCTAGTTTATTCAACTAACTCCCTTCTCGCCTATTATGAACCTATCATCTGTTATACTTAATATCAGGTTGCATACTGGAAGCCTTGCGAAACTGGCCCGGGTGGAATAAATCTAGTTCACCAATAGCTGTCTAACAGGAGATTAACAAAGTACCATTATAACCGAGTTTTCGAAATAACCCTATTCTCACCTGAACCACGCACATCGATGGAGAAATGCTGTTTCTGCAATGAAAATATGCCATGTTATCTACAGCTCACCTCTGGCTCCCCCAGCCCCTCCTTTCTACCAGGAAACCCCCAATCTTCTAAAGCCCTACCACGTATCAAGCATTGGCCCATCTCTTGTGATGCTTCTTGCGTATAGTCTCGCTTAGCTCTGCCCGGCCAAATGGACATATATAATAGAAAAATGGTGGGGTACCGCCAGCCGGTCATCAAGGATTTGATTCCTGCAAAGCTAAGTATGTAAGGTACCTAGGCAGCTACCTACCTATGTAGCATTGATTAGGTACCCAACCCATAGCCTCTCCCAAAACACAACATCATAAGCTATCGCCACGAAGACCAAGTAGAATAGCCTCGACTTTGTTTTAACGGAGGTTCGTGTATGTAGGACTATCGCAAGTTATTCTACCGCCGCTCCTTTCATGTAACACCAATCTGTGCTGCCCAACAAACCATCATTATCGATCAATTTGTCCAGATCTTCATAACGCCTGTACTCAAGAAAAGGTCGATTTTCGTGGTCTTCCCGTCGTCATTATTAGGCATATTCCCATCTATTGAGGTCTGTGCGTACTCAGAAAACATGGTGAATGGAGAAGAGGCAGGTGTGTATTGGTTTATGATGTAGGTAAGTAACAAGTTGCTGGCATTAGGCATCACATAGGTAGTTGTGTTGGCAATTGAATTGCCCACGACATGTGTGCATGCAACCAAATCTCGCATAAGCGGGGAAGGATACTGCAGCAGCTTATGCCTAAGGACATATACCACACCTGTTTAGGTCCCCATGCCTAGGAAATTAGCATCGCCATTCCGCATCCGAAATCTTGGAATTACCTCGAACTGAACGAGATCAATATGCAGAGTACCTAGTATCCCATGGCCCACCCGCTCAATGAGAACAAGGCATTCATGTGGATTCCGGGGTACTGGCTTTCGGTCGCCTGGCACCCGGAGAAAGCCAATAAGACCCCAGGAGGAACGTTTGACATTCGATATCGCAGGGGTTGCCTCAACTTAACGCCAAAGTCCATTCTATCAGCCCTATGAAAGAAGGTTCTTGAGATGGAATGCGCGCGCAGAAAAGGTATGTTCTCCACAGCTTCATGTTGCCTAAGATGTACTTAATTGCAATCTTACATAGTAAATCTGATACCCAATGAGGGGGAAGAAAACCCACCAGCAGTTGTTAGGAAAGTCCGCGGGGTTATGTACGTAGGCAGGTCTTTGTGCCCAACGGATTAGTAGGGACGGTTTGGAACGCCTACAAGGGCTTTGGCATATTCTTGCCCAAAAATATAAATCTATAAGAATTTGGATCGATTCCTAGGAGCCGTCGATAGCTGCTGATTCCAGACAGACTCTTCTACTCGATTAATGCGACCGTCCAATATACCACATAGTCTAAGTTCACCTTCTCTCTTTAAATGCTGCCGTATTCCTGCTCCGTTCTTCTTTGTTTCGGTTCTGTAACGTTTGAGAGGTCTGGGTACCGTTGGAAAACTTACTTAGACGGCTAAGGAGGGTTTAGGACGATGACCAGTAAGCAGTACACCTAGCTTCCTCATGCTACCATATCTCTCCTCACCAATAGCACAGTCATGTGTCTAGGGGTTATTACCTGCTGTTAAAATGTTGGATATAGAAGAAACGTCACGATGTCGATTACTTTCCGGGCCCGTGGATCATGAGGTTGTCGGATACCTCTTTCTCTCCTTCCTCTCTTTCATATTGTGGATACCTACGCTACGCTTCACTTCACTTCAACGAAAGGAGCTAAAAGTGATTTAGTCAAAGTTGCCTTCCCGTGGAGTAACTACATACGTTCCTTCAGGGTCTCTGAGCACTCTAACGAGGTATCAGGACATGAGAATGTTGCGACAGATATGAGGGATCTTGAGAGGGCTATATTCCTTGACATATCCTCCAATCAAGCATGGAAGACTATAGGAAGGCTAGTAGGTCGAGAACATGTGCACCTAGTAAGTTGGCCAAGCTACTACGAACCACCCCATCTCCAACATAGCACTGACCATCATTTTCAATCATTAGGCAAGGCCAACATCTGTATCTAACACACACGTCGGTCTTGTTCGAGAGCCCCTGAAAGATGAAGAGGGGTTGTCAATCACTAGCGGTAGTCATGTATTCGACTCATTGTCATTCGATTTCGACAAGATCGATATTGACGGCGACAGTCGGTCTACACCACAGACATCGATAGATGAGAACACGTCTAATCATGACAGCGGGAAGATTACATCGAAGGAGAATATGGAAGGAGGGACCGTGACCCCGGATGATTCGCACTTGTTTGATTTTGTTTCAGCCCGCGGAGTCTCGTCAAAGCAGCTTGTTTCTAACCAGCAAAACACGAGTATCAAGTCAGACAACAATGCAATCAATCTCGACAAGACCAACGTCAAAGCTAGCCTGGGAACCGCTCAAACTCTCAAACCGTGGCTATCTAAACAAATAGCCGCTGTTCTCAGACATAACCCGACTTCTGTGGGGGAGTTGAGATTTTCTCAATATCACTGTAAGACGGAACAAAACTCCATCAGCAGTATCTATCTCGATGTGAGGTATCCTCGCACCATCTATCGATGGGAGCAAGGGTCCGTAATTACATTCAACGTGAATTGCAGTAGCTTCCCCAACTCCAAACATGCGAGACACGCCGTCGCAAGTCTCAAAAGTGCAGCTGAGGAATGGAACAAGGGTGATTTTGGCGTACGATTCAAGAGAGTTGAGGATCACGAGCCGGCCGTGTTCCAACTCGTATATTCGGCCTCTTATCGACGCGACCCAACACGGCTAGCACAGGCCTTCTTCCCGGGTGACCCGCCGGAGGAGCAGCAGTTGTGCGTATACGAATCGTCTTTCAATAAGGAAAGTGGTAACTGGGACTACATGGCTAATATGCTTTGCCATGAGCTTGGACATGTCCTAGGCCTGCGACACGAGTTCGCGCCCAATGAGGAACATCCATTTGTACAGCTGGGCAAAAACAATAGATCATCGATCATGAACTATTTCGAGAGTCCTAGCGAGTGGCATATTCAGGAGACCGACTACCATGATGTTAGGCGGTTCTACAGGTCCTGCGCCAATGAATATGGAGGATGCGTGATTGTTGACGAGAAACCAAGGCCATTCGCGTTGCGTTATTAAGGTGCCTCATTGTCCGTATGTCTGCATACCCCCCTATTCTCGTCGTAAGTAAGATATACAGCTTGCTAACCTAGGTGCTGATAGCAGTCCAAATCATTAGAGTTGGTGAGAACAGGGTTGCGTGTCTAGTACCTAGGGAGACTACCTAGTGTATGTCTGTAATATCTGGGACTTCTACTTAACGCCTCAAAGGAATTATATTACGGGTTTATATGGATTTTTGGACTTAAAGGTTGTTGGAGTAGGCGACTACACATGATCATAAATGGCTAGACTGTGAATGAGAGCATCTAATATTTCCTAAGGGCTTCTTTTTCGCTATGGTCTTTATGTTCCCCATACTTTCACGTCTAAGTTATTCATTTGGATTTACGAACTGATGCATCTAACTGTGCTTAGGTGGAAGTACTTTAGAAGTTGTAGACCTACCTCTTCATCGTTCAGCACATTGGGCTAGATTCCATCAAGACATGAAACAAATGTTTGGTCATGAATGAATTTTTAAGACCTCGTCACGATGCAGACCTTGGGAGCACGGGAAAGAACTATGCCGTGGCACGAAGGCCCCTATATACAGTTAGCAGCTACTGGCAGGCCGGTCTCGGGTCTATATACACAAGCCTCCTTTGTCCTAGCTGTGAAGCCCCTGAAGGTTGATATACCCTCTGGTCCCTTGTGACTTCAGTTACTAGACTCCTGACAATATCAAGTTCTAGTGGAATGGTTTGATGTTACATGAAGAGAAGGGTTAGTGTATCCCCGGAGGCACTGAATAGGGGTTCCTTTGGTACCTCATTAAGCCCTTACACAAGTGATTCCGTCAATTTCAAAGGGCCCGGACTTTGCTAGTTTACGTCTTTTTGTCTGTACTTCAACGTTTACTCAACTCAATTGACGTCCCAAATTGGACAAACACTAACAGGAAGGATGTTGTGTGACTTCATGATAGTGACTGTTAGTTGTGTGATCGGACCTGCAGATAGGTTGTATATTGTTGTATCGATGGCATGTAAACTACGCACCAGATGCACCATACTCTGCTGCAGTTTGCATGAAGGTGATAATCAACCTGCTATGTAGGTATGTACAGTGACTCCAGGTCCTGATAAAGACTTAAGCAAAGCCATAGTAGGTTTTTCGGTGCACGCTTCCAGATGTGGTACCTTACTAGGTATTCAGACGTGCTATTGGCCACACGCTAGCGAATTAGAAGACATAATTCCCTTAAACCAGGGAGCTGCACGGGGTCTACCACACCCTCAACCTCGATACTTCGTTGTCCACCCCTCACGTTGCATTCATCCGAGCTGGACCTCTAACCTATCCGACAGCTTGTTTCCAGTTTTGCCTCGCCAGACGGGGCGGTCAGAACTGCGGCTCAGGCTAGCGCTATTCGCCGTCAACCTATCATTGGAAGGGAGGATTCGTTAGAAACAGCATGCGTGGGGTTGACGTCCTTACCTTGACAGCTCGACAGTTCATAAATGGAAATAAATATTTCAAGTCGCCCGCTGGGTCCTAGTAGAATTATGTGGGTTAATCATAACTATCTCTTTCTTATATGTCTGGCTATAAGGACTTCGAATCTTTCATATAAATTTTGCTTGTTAGTTCTTCATTCTAGCTCTGTTATATTTGTTATATTTGAAGATTCTCAATAAAGCTCCGGACGGCTCCCTTAGATGCGTCCATCCAGAAACAATCTTCAGTGATATATGTCTGATATCACTACCGGTCACGACTAAGATTCTATGGAATGTGGAAGTCCATCTATCAACACTGTCGATGCCCTGACGAGAGTAAGGCTAACTCTCCTACGACTCCGAGCAGTAATACTGCACGGAAAACTCTCCAGGATTGCCACAGCCTACAAGTCGAGACTAAGGTTAATGCAATTGATCTCGGCGAGATTATCAGCGAGCCTAACTTGTCTATTGTCAACACTCGTACCCGCGTGGAATCTGATTTCGAACACGGTTCGAGTCCTTTTCGAGACTCGGCTACTCATCGATACTGCTGCAGAACCGAGATATGCTCTATCAACAGTATTTACCTTAACATCAGGTCTAGCGGCAAGGTTTATCGATGGGTTAAAGGCTCTACAATCACGTTTAAAGTGAACTGGGACAGCTTCCGGGACTGTCCACAGTACGCAAGACACGCGGCTGATAGTCTTGTAAGAGCATCGGAAGAATGGAATCGTGGAGATTTTGGCGTGCGATTTGAAAAGGTTACAGGAAACAAGTCAGCTGTATTCCAGCTCGTGTATTCGAAGCGCCACCGACGCGATCGAAACCGGCTTGCCGATGCTTTCTTCCCAGGTGACTCGAGGGGAAAACAGCGATTGCGCGTGTACGCATTGGCCTTCAGCAGGAAGCATGGCTGTTATGATTGGTTGTCCAATATCTTCTGTCATGAATTAGGTCATATTCTTGGCCTACGACACTCGTTCGCACCTGAAAGGGAGCCACATAAACCCGCCGTGCTATTTGGTACGCACAATGATTCGTCCGTTATGAACTACTTCGATCACCTCAGCCAGATGTGTATACAGGAAACTGACTACACCGAGGTGAGAGATTTCTATAACTCCCGCGGCAATTATGACGGATTCGAGTTCGTCGATCGGGTCCCGAAGTGCTTTGTCGCTTAGTTGCGACCAGTGCTGCTTCCACACAGCAGCTTCAATTCGACTTATCATGTGTAAGAATACCTTAGAGCTTGCCATACCCCGATTCGAAGTTGACTTCGTTGTGGCTAAACAGGTGACAGGTGCGGAAAATAGTGAGAGATATGTGAAATCCATACCTACCCGTAGAGCCTTGTCAATTACCTTGGTCATGTGGCTTTGGGGACAGCGGCTTGCGCGTAGTGCTACCTACTATTTGGATGGAGGGATGGGACGAAGGACGGTAAAGGACACATATAGGTAGAAAAGGAAGAGTACTAGGGATGACGATGCGATGGGAAAAGGGGCAACGTCTTACATTCCTTACTTGAGTTGAATATTAAAGTAAAACTGCTTCATAGATGCTGTTAAGTGATTTCTGCTTTTATATTAATTCGGCATGTGAAGGCAGGTATAATGTAAATATTTTTCGTTGTGTCGTGGTTCATAGGTTCCGAACGTTAGTTTCGGGCGACTCTACTTGGACGATTCCTCATCGGAGATAAGATGAATGTACGCCCCTGTAGCATTTAGGTTAGCACTGGTGATATAGCATTCCTGCGAATGCGCGGAGTGACCAGATATAATCCCTTTAAAATATGGAGGCTCGCGTCCGAATCTCCATCGATCGTAGGGTGCAAAATCTAGCTTTGCCAAATGATTCGGGGCCCCTTTGGTATGAAGCTTCGATCGTTGTTGGGAGTCTACATAGGTAGTATTAGGAGGCTAGTAGAGCCGTCAGCGGCTTAGCGGACACAACAAAGGACATTCAGGTAGATATGGCTCCTCATGCCACAACGTAGTTCCTTCTCGCACTTCCATTTTTGTATCGTAACAAGACGCACCTTGTATCATAACCTACTACACTTCTCATTCCCAAGATTTCCTGAGGGACTTGATTGTCGACTTCTTCTATCGCGGTGGCCGACACGTTTGTAAGCGCTGTTGATTATGTGTTAGCTTATGAAGATATAAAGTTAACTAGGAGGAAACAAGAACTGTTCGACGTAATTTCACAGGTTTAGACTATCAGGGGCTTGAATTGACTCCCTTCTCATCTATGAAGGTGTTGTTAACTCCGATTCTCGGTGATCAACCTAGCAAATCCAACGTCGCATGCAGATAAGATTAGGGCTGAGCCCGAGAAGCAGGCTCGGGGTGCAGTAAGCATAAATGATAGCCCAATCCATTGTTGCATTGGGTACCTGTCTTACGCGAGCACTAGGGCATAGGGATGCTTCCAATAGGTACGTCACTTAGGAATCATATTTTTAAGCAAGCAAATTAGCATTATATAGCGGTGAAGGAAAGGCCAAGCCCCTTCAATTCTACAAGACTACGCTGGTGAATTGGTTATATTTCTTTCTTTTGGCAGGAAAAAGATTCGGAGTGACTCACCACAACAATTCCTCCGAATTCCCTTACCAACCTTATTGGAGAAACCAAATAGGAGAAAAATACCGAGTAGAGGCCGCACAACCGACAGGTCTACCCGTTTCAATACACAGAGGTCATTATAAATCACTGTTTCTATAATAGGTATGGTTTGGTCATGTCCATTATACAGCTTGTTTCGTGATATTTCTAGGGAAAGACTACGCTTTCATTCACGAGGAAGAACCCCATGCTAGGTACTTAGTTCTGTCTTGGTCAACTCGGCTAATCTTACATTCATCATACCTTTCTAACAAAAACAAAATTAAAAAAATTTAAACATCAAAATAAATAAAAAGCTACCTGTAAGTAAGTTTCTCGTGATAAAAATAAACCTATAAGCATAAAATATGTAGGTCTATTTCTATATCTGTGCTTTCTTAATACGAGAAAGGCCCTCAAAAAGGGCTATCAATATAGCATCAGGATGACTAGTCGCCACTTAGAATACCGCCTCCAATACTTCATTCATGCCTAGAAATGCATCAAGCATGTAGACCGACATTTCGGGTATGCCGCTCCACTGTGCGTAATTAGACCGCAGCCAGAAAAGCACCAAGTTAACACTGGTAATAAGTTCTTATATATTCTAAAATTCCCCCTTTTGTATCGCTAACCTACAGTATTGTTAGCAAACTTCATTAGTCCACTCCTATCACTCCAACCCCGATCAGGGGGTATTGGCCAGCACGAATGATCTCTCACCAAGAACAAATCCAGACCGAGGATGAAACTGGTACCTTGAAGGGGGACAGCTCCAGCAGCTGTTGCCTAACTGATGAATCGACATCTATCACTACCGATGGCTACGAGTCCGAATCACTTTCAACCGACTCTGGCAAGTCCGATAATCAAGGCGATGGCTGCTCGACATCCTTGACCTCTATCAGCGAGAAGACGACCATCTACGGCGACAAGGAAGTGAGTCGAAAATGTGATTGTGTGGTGGGAAGAAGCCGTGCCGGAGAGGAGTTATTTCTGCCTGATTTAATTTCAAATGGCCGAACTTCGTCACAGAAATTCGACTCCAACCGGCCTGGCGCGGATGCCGAGACCGACAACAATTCAATCGATCTCGACGAGGGTGATGCCAGACATAGCCTTCAAATTACCCATACCCATAGATGGGTGGATGCTGTTTTGGCGCACCCCCCTTATTATCACTGCAAAACGCAACTATCGCTGCTGGATTTTATCACTAGTATCAATCTCGGATTTATCGACACCGTCTATCGATGGGCACCGGGATCGAAGATCAGATACAACGTGAATTATAGTAGTTTCCCCGAAAAGGAATATGGAGAGTACGCTGCTCTGTGTCTCGACGAGGCTGCGGAGAAATGGAATAGGGGAAGTATCGGAGTGGTGTTCGAGAAAGTTGAGGACCACGCGCCAGCAGTGTTCCAACTCGTGTACTCAACAAGGCAGAGTGATGGCCTGCTGGCGCGTTCTTTTATGCCACGGGGTGCACAGGAACAGCAAGATAGGCTGTATGTATATGCATCAGCTTTTGACAAGGAAAAGGGTTACTATAATGGGATGATGAACATCTTTTGCCACGAACTTGGACATATCCTTGGCTTGCGCCATGAATTTGCAAAGTCGTCTCCAAAGGAGCAGAAAGCCCCGTCTGTACAGTGGGGTCCTGCTAACGCTTTATCCGTCATGAACTATTTCAAAAATCCGGGAGAGATGCGCATCCAGGAGACTGACTATAACGAGGTGAGGCGGTTTTACGAGTTTCGCGGTAAGGAGTATAGCGAGTTCAAGATCGTCGATATGGATCCGAAGTGCTTTGACTCCCCACAGCTGTCATCATTTTCCTAGCGCCGGGTCTTTAACAACGATGGCAGGCGACTTTTTGGGAGATCTGGAATGTTGTGTGAATAAATCTTGTTCGGATAAGGATATATTTGATCTGAAGGAAGTATACTTATGTATTTGTTGAGGCTGGCTGCTCAATTATTCTCTCCCTGTATTTAAAGATAGGCGCAGGCTACTGAAAAGGGGTAAAAGGACAGGGGACACAAAAAGTTATTAAAACATCTAGACGAGGATCTTTAGAGGTTGGATATATCATGGCAATTAAAATACTAGATGATATTTAGACTAGATAGATTAGTATAACGACGGTAGACACGTGAATTAGAATTTATGATTAGACACTTCTCATTCCCCTAAGTTTTTGGATGGATGAGTAACACATTTATCGAGGGTTCGTCTCTTACGCGTCGGCTGTTTCGCAAAGAAAGCTTCTGAGTAACCATTCGCTCACTAGACCACTACGGGTAGATAATGCTGAGATGGGCATGATCATAATATAAGGTAGCTGAAGTGTGACGTAGGAAATGGGCATTGTAGATTGATGCTCATGGAGCTCCAGTGACCTCTCTCGTTATATCGGCTGACCTAATCGTATACCCTTGATCGAGCCAGATCCACGTTCTCATTCCGATCTGAAGAATATCTTCCATTCAGTATGGCCAATACGGCAGTTACATTTAGCCTGTCGCGTTATCGAAGGATGGACGTGGGGGAAAGAAATGTTAGTGGAGCCGATGAATTACGCGCGAATCCTTATCAATTGAAGGCTAGAGCACTCAGGCACTATAGTTCCAGGGGTCTTAGCCACTACAGTATTAAAGCATAACGCTGAATGATCCAAACTTTTGGCCCTGGCCTTCGTATTTATCACTCGAGCATAGAGCTTAGCATCGAGTCTTTTCGGGTTGTACCTATTTCATTTCAGGCTTTGGGCCGTCTGATAGTTTTTCCCGGTATGTAACTCCCAAATTATTAGAAGACAGCATTTAGTCTACCTACCTTTACGGTCTTTTATTCAAGCGTAGGTAGGTTGTCTTTTATAAATTCGTAACATTGTAAATAGTTAAGTACGACCAAATGTTCTACATACTTATTAAAGTTACGAATATATCCTCGCGTCGAAGCATACATGTAGGTAGTTAAGTACCTAGGTAGGTATCTACATAGGTACCCATGTAAAACATACATGATTTGGGGGTCAAGACGATAGGTAGCCACGTGGTAGGGTTGCTTTGGGCACCTCCACCCCAGCCCCCTTTCACCCTTCCCCCCTCGCTCTCTTATTTTCATTTTCATTTTCATTTAATTTTGAATAGTGCTAGGCAACTACAATTAAAAATGGTTAGTTCGAAGTTATCCTGGCGTAACTCTCGCAATTTTCTAACGCCAATGGTTATTGACTGGGCCTATGCTTCGTGTGCCGGAAGCTAATGAAAGAAAAAGCATATGGTGGATGTACATATCAGGTGGACAGAGGCATCAACAACACAAATGGGAGATCGGTTAGATCCGATCTTGCCAGCCATTTGAGCCTCTTTACCCCTCTCTACTGTGCTCTCTCGTATCCTCTCCTCCTGTCATGCCCGCTCCCCGCTCCTCCATGGAATCGACTGGAGGACACTGGCTGTGTTGGCAGATCGACCCGGACCTATCATGCATGCATTAAGTAGGTAAGTTATGTGCCTATCCATGGTTGGGCTACCCAGCAAACTCTCATCGCCTAGCGTATAGTAGAAACGACGTCATGCCTGACAATGACAACTGTGACTGGGAGGTTCGAACCACAACAACAAGATCACGATGGCGGTTGAATTATTCTGCTGAGGTGGGGTTCTCTGACAACTGGACGAATTCTAAGCGAAAATCATCATGAAAATTTTTTTTTATTCGCCTCCTATTATTGACCGAATTCGTCTACGAAGTACCCAGTGATATTAGTAATATGCTGTATATATGTATCCTTCGCTCTTTGTGATGGGCTTTTTCACGACTTCTACGAGACGACAAATTATAGCTCTCTCCGCAAGCGCATTCCACATCTTGTATATTCGTCACCTACCCCTTCTTCAATCATTTTCTTATTATGAACTTGCGACAATGAGAACGACTCAATATTGTTGAATATTTTTACTAGTATTTAAAGCTAGGGCCAGTCACCATGAGCTGTAAGTTGTACATGTGTACATATTTTTCGTGCATTTCCTCATAATTTACTAGTTCATGACAGAACTAACAAACTCAACCCAGATCACCCGCAAAATGATATCTGCCTCCGTTTATGTAATGCCTCGAAGACCTTTATTGGGGATGGAGAGAAAGTCAATGCTGCTTCAGGAAAGGGCAAGTTCACAGGATTTAGGTTTTCTCATCTTCTAGATGAGCCAAACACCAGAGGGAGGGCGAATGGATCAGGTATTCTCCCTCCTGAAAATAATAGCATTCGTTGAAACGACATTATTGTAACCTCGATCATAAAGACATCAAGTCAATCGCAGAGCAGAATCAAACGAAGAAGAGTATAGGTCACGCCCAAAACAAGAGTAGCACCACTGGACAAGGATACTACCGACGACAGTGTCATTGCAGCGAGTTGCGATAGGATCATAAAGATTGCTAACTCAAAAGATCCTTGTGTCCAGCAGGACGTGGATGGTGGGGCTCCCTACGTTTCTGGCGGGTTTTCTGGTGGGTCAGGAGATGAGCCTGCCAAAGCGCACTCTTCCATGTTGAAAAATATGTCGGACAACCTTCTCCAGGCGCTGCCACGCTATAATGGCAATGTAGAAGAGATGCCCGCAGAGCTACTAGAGACGTACCGGGTCTTCAAGGCCATCGTGGACGAGTTGCCCCTTAAGGAAGTTGGGGAGGGCTCCCGGGGTGAGCAGTGGGCGCAAACCCTTTTCAAAGGATCTTGCGAGAATTTAGAGCATAAGAACTTCATATTCCAACCTACGTTAGAGGCTTCTTATATCGCAACAGAGAACCGTCAATGGAGCAATGAGTCCTTGAGCCCTGTAAGCAAGGATTGCGATACCCCCCCTCCTCCCCTTCTTCTTTTTCTTCTGTTACGCATAAGCTAAATATCACTTCTATTTGTTAGTTCATGGAAATTCACGAATCTAGAACAATTACTACATTTGCGCGGAAGTCTACGGCAGGTGACGGGTCGACTCACACCAGCGCCGATCCTTGCGAGTCCGGATTATTGTCGTCTAGCTGTGATAAGTGCGATACCAATGATGACGGCAAGTTGACGGGGCCAACTTCAACCGATGGGGACTCGCCCAGTCTCTGCTGTGAAGAAACTCTGAAAGGGAAATATGTGGCAAGGAAATGCTTAATTCAGGACGACTTGTTCCCTGACTTGAATCTCAATGCACGCGTTTTCGCCGCGGGGACTACGTATAGCGAGCCTAATGCAGATTCAGAGGATCGGAGGAGCCCAATCGATCTCGAAGAGACAGACGTTGAGCCTAGACAGCGTGTTACCGATACTCTTGGGCGAATTGAAGATGTTCTTAGGCATTTTCCGATTTCTGCACAAGAATCCATGGTTTCTCGATACTACTGTAAGACGGAACCAGACTCAATCTGTAGCATCTATCTTGACATTAGATTTCCTCGTACTATTCATCGATGGGCGAAAGGGTCCATCATCACATTCAATGTGGACTGGAAGAGCTTTCTTATAAGCGACGAGCATGCAAGACATGCTGCCATGAGCCTCCAAAGGGCAGCTGAAGAATGGAACAAGGGTGACGTCGGCGTACGGTTCGAAAGAGCTAACGATGACGAGAAAGCTGTGTTCCAGCTCACGTACTCCCAGTATTATCGACGCGATACACGCCGGCTAGCGCATTCCTTCTTCCCTGGGGACCCGCCAGAAGAGCAGCTGTTGTATGTATATGGCCCGGCTTTTACTCAGGGAAATTACCACTGGTTGGAAAATATATTTTGCCATGAGCTTGGGCATGTTCTTGGCCTCCGGCACGAATTCGCAGAGACAAGCCGGGAAGAGCAGAGACACCCGTCTGCGCAGCTGGGCGAAAACAACGCATTGTCTGTCATGAACTATTTCAACCATCCGAGCATGATTCGCATCCAGGAGTCTGACTATGACGGCGCGAGGCGGTTCTACAACTTTTATGATAGGGAATACTGCGGGTCTGCGATTGTTGACGAGAACCCGAGGTACTTTGAGTCCCCTGGTCTACGTAAGCCTCCATTTTTCCTTGCACACCTAGCGTGGGATCTGATATCTTTGTAATATCCTAGGTTACTGACTCCTGGTTGCAGACTAAAGTAACTAGAGTTGGTGAAGATGATGTTGTATCCCATTCTCATCTAGGGAGCGATGAGGTACTTACGTGACCTAGGGAAAGTTTACCTGGCCTTCAAGGGAAAGGGGGTTTTTATGTGAGCCTAGGCTACATCCCCTTAGATACCCCGTGCTTCAGCATATTGGCATATCTTGTTTCCCGCTACATGTCCTTCTCCTGAACTCTGGATCAGTCGAAAACTTTGAATAGGCACTTTTACTAGTTTTTACCTTGGAGTTATCTTCACATTACAGTGATGGCTTCGATCTATTAAAGAATACCTAAGGTTAGCTTCTTTACTGATTGCTTTAGGATCTGAACTTAATGTGCTCCAGTTGTGATTATTCGGGTATTCAAGTGTTCCTCGGCGAAATCCTTTCCATTTACCAAGGCAGCCCTTCACCCCCCTTATCGAGGCAACTTACTTACTACCTTGGTCTATTATTCGAGTGTACACCTGGCGTGAAAAGCCCGAGTCTTCAGGACATGGGCCTAACAATATAAATAGCTTAGTTGAGCCCAACGAGATGGCGCCCAACTAATGTAGCGCAGTGTGACGTGTTTCTGCATGGGGCTTACTTCAGAGGCGCCCACTGCTTTATATATCCTACCAAAGTCTTTAGGTCCTAGTTATGGATGTTTACCGACGTGACTAGTCTTTCCATACCCCAAATAAGCTGTTAGATGACACGAGACTAAAAGTTTAGAGGGAGTGTAGGTAGTTAAGGTCCTCACAAGGAGGCATCTAATATCGGAGATAGGTGTATCAAAGTCTCGCACTGACGAGGAGCCTTGATGGGGTCAATGTGTGTCAGGGGCAGGTGGTGTAAGGTGGTATAGGTAGAGATATCAGGGCTAGGGCTGCTCCCAGGGGGGTAGCTGGCAGCTCACAGCTGTATAAAAGGGGCTTCATCCTCCCATCTTCCAGCTAGAGAGACACATAGTATGATGGAGGAGCTCTAGGGTTATACCGTTTCTAGCTCATAGCAGCCAGGTCGTCGAATCGTATCATTCATCACTCCGATCACTCCCCCGTGCCTGACAATGTGATAGGTTTGCCCGCCTTCTTCTCCATAAAGGATATTATCAATATGATTTTTAATGATATGGCTTCAGAAATGCTCCGCGGGAATAGAGTCTCAAGGCAAGCTTAAGTCGGAACCTTGAGGTACTCGCCAGTATATCCTTAATATGACACAGTGGTTGGCTTAGCTACCTGGTATCTAACTTACCTAAGGTGATATTAGAACTCGATCCTTAGGGGCTTCGTCGGACAGTGTGTGGGTAAAAGGAATCTGTTCCTATCAGCTCATCGGTGTAAGAACTGATTCTTTAGGCCATGAAGAATGACTATGTCTAGAAAAACCTTAATGAGATCTCTGTGGTTCCTCTTTTACGACCACCCCTGTCCCATCGTTTCCAATGATCGTGTTTGATATGGCCTACTAGACCGTAGTATATCGAGATGCTAGAATACATGCTAGTGACATGATCGGCTTTCTGGTGAGCACCGCCACCGTTACTCTCGAGAGGTACGTCTCGGAAAAGACCGAAGTTATCGAGTTGAAATCGATGGAATCAACCGCCTCGTCGTGCCTAGGTCTCAACACCCATTTCATGATTTGAATTTGTTCAAGAATTCTGATTCTTTATGTCTGCACGAGTTGAGTGAGGCTCTTACCGGGTATGAGATGGAAATTCCCGCCACGTCATTGCGAGAAGAAGGATGAGGGCGGATATATGAGATATGACGTTGCGGCCCTGTAGAAAAAGCCGCGTGGGCTAGTTTCAAGCTCTACTTCAACGTCGTCTAGGCCATATGTCTTTGCATTGCCCATCAACTCCACCGTCGTTCAATGTGAAGCATCTTAAGACTTATGCGCCTAGAGTAAATGCTGCGGAGTAGTGTCGGGGGTTATGCCCGCCGATTACTAAGGGCGTCTGGATAAAGGGGAGCACTCACGGACGTGCGTCGGCCTTAAACATTGTGCTGATGTACGTATGCGTTAGCAGAACTTGAACCAGAGTAAGAGCATCTCGGTAATTAGTATTCATTCTCACCAGTAGAACCTATCATCGTCCAGCAACTATCGGTGCACGAGTCCAATGGAGTTGACTCCAGCGAATCAGTGCTTTCTAGAACCTGAAACTTCTGGAACTCGTAACCGATGCGCTCGAGGCCTCCCCTTTATCAGAGCCAAGATGATAGTCTATTGAGTACACACCCATTTACCTATGAGAAGGTATGAAGAGGTAGGTAAGTAGCATCATACCAAAATTTAGGGCGACATGCATGTCATCACTGGGTCACAGGGACATTACTTTACGGTTACCTTCTTTCCCGCGTTGTTAGGTAAAATGCGACGCTTCTTGACGATTTCCCGAGTACTTGGAAGTACCCAACCTGCGGTAGTCAGACGAGTCGGGCATCATTGGGAGGCAGGTGACTGGAATGAAGTATAATAGGTGCGTATAGAGATGAGTTAAAAAGGCGGTCTGTTCTTTTAATCAAACTGGATATTATGTATGGGACATCGGGTATGGTAAGCAATATCGACGTGAACCGCTTTTCTAGGTCATGTTGGTAGAGTATGCAGCCGAGACCGTCTTCTCGTGACCTCATACCCTTGCTTGGGTGCGGGGAGGAATGGATCAATCCTTTCTTATAGTAACAAGATCCTGATAATTAATCGGAGGTTTTTTGTTTATTTTTATTTTTTTATTTTTTTTCGCTCACCACGAGTTTGTGGGTAGTAGTTGTGAGTGTTGCGATGATGACCACACCGATGAACGAGTGGGTTGATGGATAGATGAAAGGTATTGAATTATTGGGTGTATGAATCTACACCTAACCGTCCCTGTCTCATATACCCGAACTTTTACCGTCTGTGACACCAATTTTAAGCGCAAATCTTGTCCGTTACCTGTATTCCTAAAAAAAAAATTAAAAATTTTTTTTTTTTTCAAAATTTGGGCATCCTCCTCAGCCTCAGATCCTCTACGTGTCATTCTGTCAACGGGAATCTATATCTTCAAATGGTTAGACCCATCGGCCGGAAACACCGAGAATCCAATCACGACGCGCGCACATCCACACCGAGCTGCCAGGGCGTCGCGGGGTTGGGGGTATACCTTTTCTTCCGAAGTTGTATTCGTATAAGAAAAATTCAAGATATATTCATCCTTGCTATATTTTACGATGACTACCTATTCATCTACCTTAGGATTTTGGTAGTAACAATTCAATTTGCACTTGACACACCTCTCCACCTTGTCCCTTGTCGTCGTCACTACTTCGTATCAGCCAATTGCTCCTCGCTAGGTACCGAGACGTCGGACCTAACAGTTGCACTTCGGTATGCGAGGTATACTGTCCGGTCCAGTACCTATCGCCTATTGCTTCCCGTTCAAGCCCTATCCGGCCGTGCAGGACGGCGTCGAATCAGGTTCCATGAGATCTGTGCCCGCGCAGCAGGATACAGCAGGATAGTGCGACCCGTTCCGACCTGGAAACACCCGTGGTAACCAGTGTGCGTTACCTTTTTTTTTTTTTTTTCCTTTCTTCTCCTGCTGCAAGCACAATCCTTCAACACGAACATCCAAAGGGGTCAACGCCCTTCCGTCTCCTGCATAGTGGCATTTCACTTTCTTGGAATCAAGCGAGAGCGAAGTCCCTAATAGGTACGTGGACTGCATATGGGCGTATTTCTCTACCTTATCTTGGCCTGCGGCCCGATTGTTACCTGATTCTGACCGACTTTCAACTCTTCCTGCCCGGGCCATCCGCACACTTGACCTTACAGAATCGCATTTGCTCCGCCCGTGCAGGGACGTACACTACAAGTCCCGCGCGTGGTGATGTCAACTTCACTTATAATAATACCACTTCCCAGAGGAGTGTACCAAGTCAACTCAGTACAGTGCATATTGTACATGCATCTCTAGCCTGCCTATTAAAGTTCTCAGCCGAAACTAAGCGTGGTGTCGAGGTATGTAAAGGGGTTGCAACTGGTGAGCTGCAGACAAGATATCTGACATGGCAGCATGGTCGAAACGCAAACCTCCTGTTTGCCACTGCTTACTTACGCCTGAAGATCTTTGGACTATTCGAGTCAAGCTTCAGGTACTAATGCGCCTCAGAGGTAGATCCCTTTGCTTGCCTGCTTTCTTGAGTTTCTTGGATGCCGCCTCACAAATTTGAGAGACGTCTTTCGTTATTGACGATCTTGATAAGCGAGCTACTGCATGGCTCATGAGCAACATTATTCGAGGACCCGAGCAAATCGGGTTAGTTTTCTGGGTTTCATAAAAAATGATCTATGCCAATGTAACACTGAGTTTCTTTTTTTCCTTTCCCATCAAGCACCACAGCGAATGCGCGGTGCCATTCATCCTCATTCGGTGCATACATAAACGCCGACGTTAGTTACCTCGAGTAACAAACCCCCACTCTCGCTAATCAGAATGAGCTGATCTTCATGGAGATATTCTAGATTCGATGGAAATATCGTATAATGCCATTCCTGCATTTCCTGTTGAACTTTGCTCTAGAATTATTACTAATAGTTACTACCACCTTAGAATTACTGGGTCTTGGAAGCTCCCTATTCTGGCAAGCTCCCAGGGGCTACCCGCGGCACCTGCAGGGTTCTTCATGTGGCCAGCCGAATGTAAAGTCTGGGGTATGCTACCAAGTCCCGGGGTGACAACATGCTGTCCACGTTGCTTTAAGGCAACACCGCAGTCGGACTCAGCCTGAATCAAATCCACCTGGGACATTATTAGCTCGATGTGGTTTGGCATCGCTGTTACACTGCAGCCATGGGCAGTGACGACTTTGTGGCGAACCTCAACTATGATGAGCGTAAATTCGATCGACAGCCCAGAAATTGGTTGGTCGCCGCCGCTGTCGCTCCTCTCCTCTCCTGACTCGTACTTACGCAAGACAATGTTGCTATCTTCTAGCTACGGGTCACGAGCTCACTTTTTCCGTCGTCATGTCGACCTTTGTGTAGCTCTGACATGCAGCAAAAGGCAACTTGGTTTTTTCCCCATCGGATAAGTGATATCTCTAGGTACATATGACTGTATTCCACGAGAGCAGTGGTAAAAACAGAGCAACAAGGAGCGTACCTAGGTATCTGAATAGGTACCCTACTCGAAAGCACTGCAAGTAAATCTGAAGAGATTGCCGGTTTTGCGCCATTTCCCAACGGCAAGGCAACACGGTTCATCAGACGCTTCCGCATGACCCTTTTTCATCTAGAGCCGCGAATCTAGGCCAACCATTGTCTTTGCAAACTAGACTATATTCGGCCGTAGCATGTCACCAATCAGCTTCTTGTAATTTCTATGACTTAAGTTCAGCCTTTTGCCTCTGAGGCTTTGGGACCGGATTCGGACTGGGCCATGCATCCATGAGATGATCAAAGTCTCCATGATCCGTCTTCGTCGGATGATTCCTGGTCCCCGATGTCTACTACATGTTCATGGTATAGCAAAGCGATCGACGGACAAATATTGCATATACCTATCGGTCAATGTACGGCGGCGTTTGCTGCGCTTAGTAAGGCGGGATGGAGTTGATCTCTGGACGCTACCTATTCCAACACCTAGAACAATTTCAACGGCGTAAACACTACGAGACTGAAGCACCGTGCATATGTTGACACCGATTAGGCGTCGAGGATTATGCGGAAGCCCTGCAGGGGCAGGGAGTGTATCCGACTCGACGACCGTCCTGGTAAACCTTCCAACACTTTGCAGACGAAATGCCTAGCTTACCATGATCGTTAACCGCGATGCTGTGCCCGCTTAACTTGTGTTAAGCAGTCAAACAGTTACAGAAGAGACGGGTCGAATCTCAAAATTATAACATGCGCTATTCGTGTAATATCATCCGTCATGGTACGTACTCCCAGATATGCAGTTAGGAACCGGCAGACGGGACAGAAGCTTATAACATATCTCTTGCGATACAGGGGCATTCACCGGTGCGTATCCACTTCCGCGCCTTCGATTGCTAATTCCATGATCAAATTCTCGTGTGTTACCCCTCATCAGCTATAGAATAAACTAGTAGTCTTGACTAACCCCTCATTATACATTTTTTCCCTCTTTCTAATTCGTGACAGCCCAGGTATTTCTTTCTCGCTTCTCTACACGCGACAAACTCTCCAGCGGATGTGGCATGAAATATCACGCACACATATCTTAAAAGCCCCGAGGGGCTTGTGACGTTACTTTGAGCAATTGGGTTGCCTCAACTACTGAGTCTACATAGGTTAGGTACCTTGCACTTACACGCTTCATGTACATCCCGAACCACCTTATCGAATATTCAAGTGCCTGTATTGGTCCGCGAGCCCTCCACCACTTCTAGCTTCTACGAGTATTCCGTTCTTCGCAAAGACGTCACTTATTATGGAAGTGAGAGCTATAGCGTGCCAGATTGTTTACTGGTCGCGTGCTGGCTCTATGTAAGTCAAGTTTTAATGGGTAGACAGTGCTGGGTAGATGTATCGCACCGTCTTCCACGACATACCTAACTTGGATTGCTGGCCCAAACACGGTAAGAAAATCCTTTCTTCATCAAACCACGACGACGAATTATATATCACTACGATACGTATAGATGCAGCTGTATTGTACCTACATGTAGTTCGTGACATGGCTGCACCGCCTTGGGCATGCCTAGTGGCACGAACCCCACGGATCACGGACGAGTTACCGGGACCAGGCAATCTCGTCTTTTTTTCTCCCTTTTTTTTCTTTTTACTTCATCGACTCTCAGCATCTACAACGTTTCTTCATCGAGCCCCTATCAGCTTCCCGTCGAAGCAAGATGCTATACGACCCCCTTTCGCCCCTCTTCCTTTCCTCACACTAATAGCAACATCAACACGATCTCCCACTCTCCCACACCCTCGGTCCCCCCTTGTCTAGTTCGGAATCGATCCTCATTCGTTGCCGTACAGTAGCGTAGAGACGATTGGGATCTAAAGTCAACGTACTTGTGGGCCTTTTTTCTTGCCCATTAGCAATCGCCAACTTTTCCAGCGCCAGGGATAGCATGGAATGGCGTGGCATGGCCCTATAAGCAGCTTCCAATCGTGGGACTTGCTCCCACATGGTCAGCCGTCCCAGTATTACCTTTACGTAGGTAGTTTTATGTCTCTTTATAAAGTCGTCGTCGGCGTGCACCGTGTAAGTCTCTCGTCATGGACAGATGCCTTCTTTTCTCGAGCTTTCCCTACTGGTACTCGCTAGGCTTATCACTCTCCATTCCTATTCGCTTCTCCTTTCTCCTGTTCCTGTTCCCTCCACCGGGTCGAAGTGCAACTACCCATTCAGAAGTACTTGCTACTGGCCTGCCCTGGGTACTTCGTGGCTCATTGGGTCCTTGTCGGCTCCGGTGCGTCGGTTCCACCCAGAGTCACGCGGTTCCCGCTTGACATACCTTGGTAAGTTCACCGAGTCTGGACAAGGGCACACAAGTGTCGTCTAGGGGGACCGATAGAGTTAGTTGCTTCAGTCTCGACGATCCTATTGCATCTAGTCTATATCACTTGAGCTGCCTCATTCGGTGGTCGTTTCGACCGAATCGCCGTAAGCTTATTATTGGATCCGGCAACTCTCACGAACTCGCTGGAACCACTATCAACTTTGGTTTCCGTGCTCCTCTCGGATCAAGGCGAGATTACGAACACGCCCACCCTCACATGCATTATATCCATCCAGATACCCCTATTATAGATATATAAAGCTTATTCCCCCGCCCGCTAAGCTGATCTCACTTTCGGCTTTCCTTTTCTGGTGTTCCTAGGTTTCCGTGTTGCTTTGGTTAGTCTAAGTTTCTGAGAGAGTATTTGCGAGGTTGTACAACAGCTCTCGCTTGGCTTGCACTCTAGAGTAGGACTTTATCCAGAACTAAGCGGGAAGCTTAGACCTCCGAAAGGAACCAGACGACCGTGCTTGTGAAAATCCAACCCGGTTGTTAAGGGTCTTGCTGTTGCAACTCTAGAGTTCCCAACCCTTGTTCGGCATCTTATCACCCCTTCCGAGTTGAACTTTCGATACTACCGCATCTATCTAATGTATGCGTCTTGACCCATGCACACTTGAGCCTCTCTACTATAAGTCTCGAACCTATGTCGACAAAACACTTCGCTAGCCGCCTCCCCAGCGCTTGGAGACGCACGTTCTTTACGTCTCCCTCGTTGAAGAAGCCTATCCCTAAAAATGGACCCGGCGCCGAACGAGCATGGACCAACCCGGCATCCCACCATCCGAGATGGACTGGCCGCTCCGTTGTGGCTCTATCAGCTACCGCCGGCGTATTAGGCTTCGGTCTTGCTGCGGCGTCGCTCCAAGGTCCTCCAAAGCGTGCCGTAACACTATTTGATAGCAAGATGCCAACGCCTGAGTACGCATCAATGTATGAGATGGAGGATGTAAGTCTAACCCCTTTGACCTAAAGCTGAGAAAGAAAGCTGGAACTTAAAAAGTAAAAAGCCAACCGAGACTTGCACTAAACTTTGGTCAGGCCTTGAAGGAAATTCGTCGTGAAATTGCCAAGAAGGGCGAGGAAGAAGACATCCTGAGCACAGACCCGGATGACCTTCTTGCCCATGGCTATTCTGAATGGTCCACAACGAATCCCGATGGATTACCAGTCGCCGTTGCATACCCGCGCTCAACGGAGCAGGTGTCGACCATCGCGCGTATCTGCCATAAATATCGCGTACCGATCATCCCCTACTCGGGGGGCTCGAGCTTGGAGGGGAACTTCTCTGCCCCCTACGGTGGCATCAGCGTGGACTTCGCGTATATGGACCAGATAATCCAATTCAACAAGGAGGATATGGACATTGTGGTTCAGCCGAGCATTGGCTGGCAGGATCTCAACGATCAGCTAAGCAAGAAGGGCAGCGGTCTTTTCTTCCCTATTGATCCTGGTGAGTAGCTCTACTGCAGAGGCGATTTATGTCCTGCCCTTGAATATTCAAGGAAACCGCACAGATATGAGGAAAGATCGGATTTCATTTTTTACTTGCTTAATCCCAAGACGAACACAAGCGAATGAAGACTGACTTATATACCTCCAACTGCAGGCCCGAGCGCCAAGATCGGAGGTATGATCGGTACCAATTGTTCTGGCACCAATGCAGTCAAATACGGTACGATGAAAGACTGGGTCATCAACTTGACCGTCGTATTGGCGGATGGCACGGTGATCAAGACGCGGAGACGTCCGAGGAAGAGTTCGGCAGGTTACAATCTCAATGGTCTGTTCGTGGGCTCCGAGGGAACTTTGGGTCTGGTAACAGAAGGTGAGGCTTACTCAACCACCCAATATAGTTGATGCTAACTTGACGTAAGCAACTCTCAAGCTTGCCGTCGTCCCAGAGGAATTTTCTGTCGCTGTGGTGACCTTCCCCACGATCCGCGATGCCGCCTCAGCCGCTGCGGAGGTCATGCAGACCGGAATCCCTATCGCCGCCATGGAAATCATGGATGAAGTACAGATGAAAGTTGTCAACCTGGGCGGAGCCACTGCGCCACGGGTATGGAAAGAAATGCCGACGCTTTTCTTCAAATTCGCGGGGACGAAATCCGGCGTGAAGGAAAACATCACCCGCGTCCAAGCTATCACCAAGAACAATAAGGGGAGCAACTTCGAATTCGCCAAGGATCTCCGAGAACAGAATCTTCTGTGGTCCGCAAGAAAAGAATCGCTTTGGTCGATGTTGGCTCTGAGGAAGGAGGGAGAGGAAGTCTGTAAGTCGACCCCACTTGTAGCCCCTGAATGCGTTTAGCTCCATGAAGCAACAAATCCCGATTGCTTTACGATCGCAGAATTCTGCAGAAACTAACTTAACTACTTTCTTAGGGTCAACCGACGTCGCCGTCCCATTCAGTCGATTGGCAGACATCATCGAGGTCAGCAAGAAGGAAATGGACGAGCTAGGCCTATTCGCCAGCATCCTGGGCCACATCGGCGACGGCAACTTCCACGAGAGCATCATCTATAACCGGACGAATAAGGATGAGCTCGAAAAGGTCGAGACGTGCGTCAAGAACATGGTGAAGCGGGCGCTGGCCATGGAGGGGACGTGCACGGGCGAGCACTCGATTGGCTGGGGCAAAAAGGAGTCGCTGCTCTGGGAGGTCGGCCCCGACACGCTGGCCGTCATGAAGCAGATCAAGTCCGCCCTCGATCCCATGTGGATCATGAACCCGGGAAAGATCATGGACATCCCATGACCACTTCCTATCTCCTGTTGAGGAGGATCCGTTATGTCTGCCTGGCTCCGGTTGACGTGGCGTGGCCAGTGACACTCTAGGCTCGGATTCCCACATCATCTTTCTACTACAGAGCAAGGCAACACTGCTACGAACACGAACTAGCATCGCTCACGGCGTAGGAACAACATAAAAACAACAACTCGGAAAGGACTTCAAATGCATGCATGTTTGATTGTCTGTTTGCTTGCTTACTTTGCTTGGGTCAGCATGTGCGTCATCGAAGAAAAAGTCTTCTTTTCTTCTTTCCTAAAATACATCATTCATATATTCATCTATAGATGCGGGGAACCAGGCTACAGCATAGCTTATCATCATCATCAACAGTACCAGCGAGACTCGCAGGCCTCGTTGGGAGACATTTTGAAGGATGGGGGTTCGAGCATCGATCCGGTCTGCTATTGGTACGGCTGCATGGTGTGTTCATGAGGTGACTGCATAGCAGCGTATATGCATTGCTTGCTATTGGTTAGATGGGTAGTCCTACTAGCATAACTTCGAGGTTCAATAGACGGCTCCTGTTGGGGCAACATCTCATCATACGTGCTTATATGGCCAACTCTTCGTCGTCTGAATTAAGAGGGATGATTGCGTCCCTAGCATTTTCGTAGTGATGTAGTGTGGTGCGAGGGGTTAGGGTAAGGCAGCCCGATTGTTATGATGAGAGATACGGGACAGGAGCTCGCTGCGGCTGGTTTATTTCTTTTCTTTTTCAAAAATAGGAAGAAAAAGGAGATGGTGTTTAAAGGTTATACCTTATTAAACCAGAACTCAGACCTGATGAAGTATTTTACCACTTGACCGAAAAGGTGCAACCCCTCTGGCCCAGCACAATATGATCGTGGCCTTCGTTGTCGAAATCGATAGCTTTAGGCGTTATGTATCTAAAAGACGAAGAATGTCAATTTGGAGTTCCCTTTCACTGGTATCGATATTCTATTGTTTCTTGGAGGAGTTCGCAAGGGATCAATGTTATGCTCTTGAAATGTCATGCAACCCCCTAACGCATTATCTATCAAAGGTTGTATGGACACGAGGGGCATGTATCGTGAAGAGGATTCGTCAGGAAAACCCAGGTCGGGCTGAATGATTCTCGATAGGCCATGGTCTAGCATGGCTGAACATTGGTCTGCGGTAAGCTCTTTTTGCTCAGGAGACTGTGATGCAGCTCGGTCCTACAGAAATCTCAGGTTGAAAGGTTAGCGAACCCCGGTCTAAAAGTCACCACCACCCCTTTAAAAACGAAGACTGGATAGAAGACCAACGATACTAACTCGGCTAAAGCGTAATACTTTCCGAAACCACCAATTTTGGAATGTGCACCATTCCGGTGTAATTTGGTGATAACTCGGAAAATCCAGAGGGTTTATCCTACTAGCCTTTTCAAGTTCAATGTCTTAAAGCATCCAGCACACCTCCAGTTACAAGTCAGAGTCGTTTCACCTAGAGGTTAGTGCCCGGGGACAAGGACGAAAAGAAAGAAAACAAGAGAAGGTTTTATGTTTCATAAAGACCAAGGACCAAATGCTCCAAGTGAGCAAACACACCGCAACTCTTCGGATAGGTGCATGAGCTCATACAATACACAGTGGAAACAAACCAGAGGCGAATGTCCTAATGGTAAGGTACTCCCATGACCGTTAATATACATCTACGAAGTACCTACACGTGCCTCAACGTAAATTGATTGAAGAAGAAGTTCTGATGGGAAGTTACGTGGCTCTCCGCTCTACGTTCCAACAAGGTTTAGGTCACATCTAAAACCGACCGATTCTTCCAAACTGACAAACTCTCGATTGAGCCTTAATAGTCTAATAGAAGTGGAAGCAGTTACGACACGATTAATCAACGAGCTGATTATGCTCAAATCGGCTCGGCTTCTCCAACATATATAATTGAGAGAGCCCCTCAAAAATACAATCCTATTTCATCGTCAGCAACGTGATCCTAAATCATACCGAAAAAAACAACGTCTCATCCCCTTACTACCAACAGTGTCTAAACTTGGTAAGTATAACCTTCGTGTAATTGTTACTTTGTCTTTAGTTATAGCCGTGAGTGTCTGAACTATGATGATTGCCTTCTACTGCCACCATTACGTGCTACCGGTATCTCCCAAATCGAGTCACATTGTCGATTTCTGCTTTCGTCCCTTTGAATATCATGCTCATGATATGCTCACCCCCCCTTTCACGAACAACTCTCCTCTTGTTTTTGGACATCTTACGTTTCACTGATTCACAGCATACTGACGGGACGTTATAGACTCACAACCCAAATCTCACCACGATGCCGGGCCACGCTCCGAGTGAGACGGACCCGGGTCCGCGTCCGACGCTTGCGTCGATACGCAGAACCAAGATCAAGATACCCCCACAAGAAGGATTAGCAGGTGGTCCTTCTCAATCTTCTCCCAACCTTCAAAATACCTTATCTTCAAACTCCCCAGACTCCCCAACACCTCCACCTCCTCATCGAACACAGTCCGATCCAACCAACCAAACCAACCCAAAGCACAACCCAAAGCACAACCCCTACATTGGCCTCCAGAATAAGGGAAAAAGCCCACAACGACCGTCCTCTTCATCCTCTTCATCCTCTAGCCGTAGCAAGATGTCTCATTCAGACAGAGGTCAACATGTACCTCGCGGCGGCGGTGGTAGGGGTCGCCGTGGAGGACCTCCTTCCAGGTTTAGCTTCAGAAACAGATCTGGCCACTACGACTCTAATACCAGCGGTGTCAGAGCCGAATGGAAAAGCTGGGACAAGGTCTGCCTCCGCCTTAAGAATGTCCCTAACAACGCGACTACTTCCGATATATGGTCGCATTTTGCGGATTACGGAAACCTCGTTTCCGTTGAACTCTTTGAAGCCTACAATGGAGCTCGAGACGGAAGCGGCCGCATCCGTTTCTCACCTCCCCCTACCAAGGATTGGAACGATAATAAGACTATCAAAATTCAAGGTCGAGAGGTTCAAGTCTCGGTTTCACTCGAGCAGGATCGACCGGCGCCTCGAATACAAGCCCCGAGTGGCCGCACTTACCCGCCGGTAATAACTCTTGGAATGAATGCGCTGCAATTCGGAGTGCTTGCTCACGAGAATAAGATGATGCCGCTGCGAACTATTTCAAACAACTGGAAAGGTAGATTTTTCCTGGCTGCGGATTTGAAGTTCAAGTGTTTCGAAATCGCATTCGCATGCCACATCAAGGATCCTCGCCGCGAGGATAATACCATACGACACCATTCTCGCATTGGCGAGATGGAGCATACTGTCGAGTACAAGACCCAGATTCCATTCACACATCTCAAGAAGGTTGTCTTCATTGATGTTGATGAGCACAGCTGGGCTTTGCTCATTCACCTACCAACTCCTCCCATCTTCTATAAGAAAACAGACATTGCTGGATCGCATTCGAATGGCAAGAACTCTTGGAACGAGCGGGATGCTTGGACTCGAGCTGTCGACATCACCTACGACACCACATGGTTCAAGGATGACCCCGTCTCTTTGCCTAGAGCCAATCAGTTCGTTGATATTGGCAGATGGACCACATACCGACTCGTCTTTGCCAAGTCCACCCTTGAAGGTTGGAATCTGATGAAGCTGGCATTGCAGGACTTCAACATCGCTGTAGACCACACGACGTCGAAGGACTTTCCAACCGTCCCGGCGGTAGCTGCAAACCTCTGGGAGCTGCTTGAACCCGCAAAACCTTGCACTACTGGGTTGGGGGCCAATCTAGCCCTTCTCGTAAGCACTAAAGACGTCCATCTTCCTTACGATGTCCGTTACCAGCTTGAAGTATGCATATCTCAAGGCATCTTCAATGAGGTCAGCATCACGGCCGAGTTTTTGGGAAAGCTGGCAGAACTTTCCAGCGGCCGCACCCGTCGCCGCGACAGGGCCAAGGACCTGTTGACATATATCTCACAGCCTCGTGTGGGAAGCCGTGCCGAGGACAAGGGGAAGCTAGACGAGAAGAGGATCTATGAACCTATGTCGCTTTTCAACGACAAGAAGGCTTTAAGTTATTATCCAGAGTTGTCGATACCCGAGCATTGTCAATGGGTAAGGAAAGTCGTGGTCACGCCAACGACTATGCACCTCAGTTCCCCAATGCCGGAGCCGTCAAATCGCGTCCTCCGCCAGTTCGTCAACTACGAGGATCGTTTCCTCCGCGTGCAGTTTACCGACGAACTAACCAAGGGCCGCATCTTCCCATCTCCGGGGAGTGTCCAAGAAAATGCATTGTTCAATAGAGTCCACCGAACATTGCAGAATGGCATCCGTATCGGCGGCCGCCACTTTGAATACCTTGCCACTGGAAACTCGCAGTTCCGAGAGAACGGTGCCTATTTCTTCTGCCCGACCGACTTCCTGACCTGCGATAATATCCGAGGATGGATGGGCGACGTGACTCATATTCGAGTTGTGGCCAAGTATGCTGCCCGACTTGGACAATGCTTTTCAACGACCAGAGTGCCCAAGGCCTCCCCAATCGGCCAAACAATCAAACAAATCGAAGACATCAACAACGGTCGTTGGTGCTTCACGGATGGAGTTGGGAAGATCGCGCCAAGTCGTGCAAGGTTCCTCATGCAGAATCTCAACATGAACAAGAACCTCAAACACGTCCCGTCCGTCTTTCAGTTTAGGCTTGGGGGTAGTAAGGGGGTCCTGGTAGAGTGGCCGGACGTGCCTTTCAACGAAGTTCATCTAAGACCTTCGCAAAACAAGTTCATTGCTGCCACTAAAAATCTCGAGGTCATCAAGACTTCTCGATTCTCTAACGCAACCCTGAACCGACAGACTATCATCATACTGAGCTGCCTCGGAGTTCCAGATTCCGTGTTTGAGGACATGATGAGAAATCAGGTGGCAAGCTATGCACGTGCAATGGAAGATCCCCAGGAGGCTATGAAGTTGCTCAGCAAGTTCGTTGACCAAAACGGGGTCACCACGACAATTGCGCAGATGGTGGCAGACGGGTTCATGAAGACAGAAGAGCCCTTTGCCATGGCCATCTTACAAGTTTGGCATGCTTGGTCTATGAGATTGCTCCGCGAGAAAGCGCGACTCGTGGTCGAACAGGGTGCCTTCGTCTTCGGCTGCGTAGACGAGACCCGTACACTGCGAGGACACTACGAGTCGCCCAAATCGGAGAGCGATGACCCCAGAGACCCCAGCAAGTTGCCGCAGATATTCCTCCAAGTACCAAAGACACGCGATAAGCCAGGAGAGGGAGAATACGCCGTGGTTACGGGGATATGCTTGCTTGGTCGAAACCCGTCCCTTCATCCTGGCGATATCCGAGTAGTGGAGGCTGTGGACGTCCCAGCATTGAGACATCTTCGCGATGTGGTTGTGTTCCCTGCAGTTGGCGATCGTGACATCCCCTCGATGTGCTCCGGTGGCGACCTTGACGGCGATGACTACTTTGTCATCTGGGATCCCCAGCTCATACCGGCTGAGTGGAATTATCCTCCGATGAGCCATGATGGGGTCACGCCAAAACAGCTCAAACGAGACGTGAAGGTTTCAGATCTCATCTCATTCTTCGTACGCTACATGAAGAACGACTCGCTCAGTACGATTGCCCACGCGCATCTGGCCAAGTGTGACGCCCTTCACGATGGACCTAAAGATCCGCAGTGCATCGAATTGGCTCACCTGCATTCCAATGCCGTCGATTACCCCAAGACTGGCGAAGAGGCGCACCTGAGCCCTTGGCTACGACCAAGACGCTTCCCACACTTCATGGAAAAGCCACCTCACAAGACATATCGATCGCACAAGATCCTTGGTAAACTCTACGATTCAGTGGCCAAGATAGAATTTAAGCCAAAATTGGATGGAGCTTTCGACGAGAGGATTCTTCGTCGATATAAGCTGGACAGCGAGACCTTGAAGACGATGAGAATGGTCAAGAGACAGCACGACAAGGCGGTGCGACAGATTATGAACCAGCATGATATCGAGACCGAGTTCGAAGTCTGGTCAACATTTGTGCTGTCGAGGCCTCGAGTCGGGAGCGAGTATAAACGACAAGAAAAGATGGAGCCTGTGGTAGCAGATCACCGAGATCGATTCCGAAATGCATGCATCAAGGTTGCAGGTTCCAGAGAGCCCAGCGCTCTATATCGCGTCGTAGCGGCCGCATACCAAGTCACTTGGGAAGAAGTGCAGAGGGCACAGGAGAAGCTGCCGCAGTCCGACGATGCAAGCACAGAACCCAGCCTGACTGGTGAGAAGATGCCATTGATCAGCTTTCCTTGGATCTTCGAGCACGAGCTCGGTCGAATGGCTACTTCGCAGACCGAGTTCGAACTAGATGAGATTCCAAAGCTAGCGACTCTGATGGATGGCGAAGGAGACGACGACGATGACGAGTTCGAGCGCCTTGTTGGTGCCGGCCTTATCGAGGGCGAGGAAGCAGCCACAATCATTGACCTTGCTTCTACGTCGATGCTGGTAGCTTCAAAGGTGGAGGAAACGTCGTCAACCGACAAAGCCCAAATTACGGAAACAAAGGAGGAAGAGCCTTACGAGGGAGAGATGGTGGAGCTCTCGGAGGATGAATCGGAGGATGGCCTTGAAGCGTTGGCTAAGCTAATGAAGAATTAGCTAGCCGACCAAAATGCGAAGGTGACGTGAGAGGCGACGGAGGGCCACTGGCATGATGGCGGGATCTATCCAAGGGTGGAAAGGTTCCCGTTGAGTTGTTTCATGAGTTGGGCGATGAGTTTACGCATATTTGCTTCGGGAAGCTAGGGTTGACTCCTCGGCCGAGGATTAGCATACGAGTCCCGAGTCGCCGGCTTCTTCGTGCAGAAGCAGCACTTCCACTTCGTTTCTATGTCGCTGACCTTCTAGTACAGAAGCAGCAGGTGTAAGATATGGATCGAATTCTATAAAATGAAACGTTGCCTTGATTTATTGTAGCCTGTTTCCCGTGCATTTACATGGTGGCGTCTCCCGGGATGCATTTTTTACTTGGTGATGTGACAGACTATGGATCAAATGTAATGTGCCTCTTAGGTATATGCTAAGAGTAAGGATGCTCTTTCTATTCTTTACTACTGCCAAAGAGTATATCGTAATTGAATACACAATGATTATTCCATGAATTACATAGGTGAGGCAAGAAAGGGGCAGAGGGGGAAGGTGGTACAAAGTACAGGTACGTACCTCACGGCGGAAGAGGGTTGATCCTCAAGCGAAAAGCGTAAAAAAGTCTTGGCAACGCACAATTTCCCAATGGCGAGAGCCCCAACTTCAGGCCTTCATCGCCCCGAGAGAAGGAAGCTGCGATATTCATCTGACGGCAAAATCTCGCAACTCGCAACTGCTACTCAAGGTAAGTTTTGTGATTTTGTTATCGGAGCGATTAAGTTTGGCATTCAATCAATTCACGAGTCCTCCCCGATCAATATTTAGAGGAATTCCCCGCGCCGAAAACAATTGTTAGCTGACCATTTTTCTTCAACCCACCAGTTTCGTGACCAAGCTTCTGCTACCCACCACCACCCCTCCATACCCAAATCCGAACTACCTTGCGAAGCACGAGCCCCGATCCAAACACACAACCAAATTACCCAAAAAAAATCATGGCGGACGTACAGGAAATTCTGAAGAAGAAGTTCGGCGGTGCCGCGCCTTCGCGAACGGGTGCGTATTCTATTCTCATTGAGACTTCAATTATGAGAAAGTGGTATTAATAATATTGGATATATAGGCGGCAAGGGAACCCCGCGACACAAGCAGAAGCGCAACGTTGCCCGAAGTGCCAACGACGACAAGAAGCTTCAGGCGACCTTGAAGAAGCTGAACACTCAGCCAATTCAAGCTATCGAGGAGGTGAACATGTTCAAGAGCGATGGAAACGTCATTCACTTCTCCGCTCCCAAGGGTACGTTGTTTTTTTTGTCTCGACAATATTACCGTATTACAAATATCACAATACTACAATTAGTGACTTTTCATATGTAATATGATGAGAAACAAGCTAACACAATGAATACGATAGTCCACGCCGCGGTCCCCGCCAACACCTTCGCCATCTACGGAGCTGGCGAAGACAAGGAGCTGACCGAGCTAGTCCCCGGCATCCTCAACCAGCTGGGTCCGGACTCCCTCGCGTCGCTGCGCAAGCTCGCCGAGAGCTACCAGAGCATGTCCAAGGAGAACAAGGAAGCAGACGATGATGACATCCCCGACCTGGTGGCCGGCGAGAGCTTCGAGGCCAAGACCGAATAGACTACCTCTTAATGAATAAATCAAGAAAAACACCCCCCCAACCCTTGGACCAACCTGTTCTTCTCCTTCCCCCACCTCGTTTGATATGAATGAATGCGAATGAAATCGGATAAAAAAAGTTGAGGGAATGAAATAATGGCATTTGGTCCAGGTCTCGAATTCGGTCGGTGGTCTACGGTGGTCTTTATGTCATGTCATCTCTCGTGTCTCACGTCTCTCTCGCGAGAAGGGGGGTCGGGAAGGGAGTTCCTCGGTCCTTTGCATTTCAGTCTAAGGGTTTTCTGTTCTTGTTCGATGAGCATATCGTTGTTTCCCCCCGTTTCAGGTAGTTTGGCTTGGTCTAATTGCCCCTCGCGGCAATAATCCAGGTACCATACAGACACGCCTTTTCGCTACTGTAGCAGCTTGCCTTGACTGACCTAGTCGAGCTCTTCTAGTAGATTAGTTCCAGGCACGGCAACGTGGAATCGATGCCGCTGCTTAGGCTGTGAATACAAGAAACAACTGAAACCCAATATCTTCTTGTTTGCGTATTAATATGTTGGTGAAGGTCCGGCTATAATGTGAAAGATTCGTCCCCGGTGTTCCTAATCCATCCCTTTAATGCTTCTTTTCTAGCTTCTTCCTTGGCTCTTCTCCTAGGCCCCAGTAGAGTGCAGGTTTTCATCTCACTATACGTATCTGCATTCAATGTCTCCTTAATTTTTCCAGTTGCTGGATGACTGGCTGTTTCCTTATCTTTCTCTCTCTCCTCTTCTGCCTCCCGCTCTGCTTGTTCTAGTAACTGAATTACTTCAGCAACAAGAGCCCACGTCTTCCTCCTCGAAGCAAAGCTAGCCCCCCGAGGATCGAACTGCTTCCGTCCCTGTAACGTACCTCCTAGCGTAGTTTCTTCTCGTCCCGAGCGAGTCCAAGCTACGGATAGGTTGCTGGGAGCTGTTCCCGCTGCCACCTTTGGCTGCTGCTCGTCGCTTTGGATGATATTGTCGGTGGTGTCAACCAAAGCTGACATTACACTCCTTTGAGAGAACCTGAACTCGGACGAAGTAATCTGAACTATGAAGGGTTGGAATGCGTACCCCCCTTTCTCGTCTAATCCAACTAGACACCTCATCCTGCCTCCGCCTTCGGCTGCCGAAAACGCCCTCCTGCAGGCACTCTCGCTATACCGGGATGCGGGCATGACTAGGGTACTTAGGTACACGTTCCGTGGGTCTATGAGTAACGCCGCGGGCGATGAGAGGAGAGAGGTGCATTGTTTAAGCGCCAGCTTGTCGGAACACGACTTGGAGAGCGTAGGCTGCGCATCGGAGCGCGCGGGTTTGCGCCTCACGACGCCGAGCTGGGAGAAGTACGCGCGTCCTGGGAGTGTGGGCTCCACCTCAGTTAAGGGAATATTGGGAGTAGTAATAGTAGCAGTAGACGGTACGTCCCACGGCGTCGCATCCTCCTGCTCTGCCATTATCAACTCCATACTCGCGTCGCCGCAGGGCGCTTCGGAGCAGTACATGTGCAACACCAAACCCTCCTTCCAGGCGAAAGGTTGATCGTGCCATATCCCACCATCGCCCTCCTGCCCCTTAGTATCGGCGGCTATCTCGTCAGGAGTACGCCGCCGCAGAAACTCGGAAGACCGCCCCTGGAGCACGGCCTTGCACTCGTCGAGCACGAAGCGATTGAAGGCCCGGATGGCGAGGACCTCGGCGTGCCAGTCGTGCAGCACGTTGCCTTGCGCCTGGGGGAGCTTGGAGGCGGGGAGGCACTTCATGCCCGTTCTGCCCCATATCAGACCTCGGATCTTACGATGGAACTAGCGGACGAAGACTAAAACATGAGAAGCTGACCTACGCCAGGGCTAGGCACGATAACTTGCCATCTTTTCCTACTTGTGGTATTAGTCTACGTAACATGATCATATCCTACGTACATCGAAGTGTAAAGACCATGATACCTTCAGCTACTATGCCGGCCAGAGGCACCCATTCCCTTAGGCCATTGTCTCGGATCACAGGCTTCCTCTTTGCCGGCAGTGCATCGTAATGCTTTTGCACCAGCGCTGCAATATCATCTGCTGTGGCTGTCATTGAAGCATAGAGGTTGTCACCTTAGAGTGAGTTCTAAGATTGCTTGTACTGGTGAATAGAATAATATCTAATGGCATGCATTAATTGAGTTATTCTAGTAGAGAGGAGACATACCCAGACCACCAGCCACAGTGCACAGTACAGCCACATCTAGCGAGATTTCGACCCTAAGCTAACTCCCCATAAAAGCGGGCTTAGTCATTCAGCCCACACAAGTGCGCAACTTTGACATTTACGAAATTCGCCCTCTTATCCCAATCCCCAATCCAACCAACAATCAACCAAAACTACATACTAACCTCCCACCACCCACAGCAAGTTCTCGCAACACAACCACCGACAAGATGAGAACTTACGACGACACCTTCTCTGGTCAGAGAATCTACCCTGGCAAGGTATGATATTTTATTTATTTTCCATCATTACGACACTATCTACACGCGATTGTATGGCGATTGCATGATATGGAAGAGAAAACAAAGGAAAAATGAAAAAAATCATTGGCGAAATGCGACGGATTGGATGGATTGGCCCTACACCCGACCGCGATCCATACCGTCACTGCGACTAGTAAACGAAGGCGATCTTGAGTTGATTACTGACAAAACAAACAGGGTAAGCTCTACGTCCGAGGCGACAGCAAGGTCTTCCGATTCCAGAATGGCAAGTCCGAGTCCCTCTTCCTCCAGCGAAAGAACCCCCGCCGAATCTCCTGGACTGTTCTTTTCCGACGACAACACCGCAAGGGTATCTCCGAGGTATGATCTTATGCATATCATTCATTACACTCTCACGATGGGAGAGTTAGGAGGCAGGATGCTAAGAAATGAAAAACAGGAAATCGCCAAGAAGCGCACTCGCCGCACCGTCAAGTCCCAGCGAGCCATCGTCGGCGCCTCCCTCGACGTGATCAAGGAGAAGCGATCGATGCGCCCCGAAGCCCGATCCGCCGCCCGCGCCCAAGCCATCAAGGAGTCCAAGGAGAAGAAGGCCGCCCAACAAGCTACCAAGAAGTCCGAGAAGGCCAAGAACGCCGCCACCGCCTCCAAGGGCCAGACCCAGCGCATCGTCGGCAAGCAAGGCGCCCGGGGTGCCCAGCCCAAGGTCCAAGCCAAGACCCGTTAAGAGTGTCTTTCTCCAAGGGGAGGTTAGTCTACGATGGCTTAGGTTGGAAGGATAGGGTAGTCACGATACTATCGTAGTGTCCTTGTCTGGCAGGCGTCTTAGGGTGGGCAATGATACAAATATTATTATTCCTTCGATTGCGAATGACAAAAAAGAGAATCCGCATACACACAAACACACACACAAACACACATTACTGTGCGTCTTTTTCGGTTAAGGGGAAATGCATCGGAATCTCTCGTGGTCATGGCATGGGAATTCCAACCTGGTAGCTTCATAATACCAGCTCGTTCTACGATCTGAGCCATGTCGTATTTTACGGTGTCTGATGTTTGTTTTACTGGATTACTTGCCCGGTGTATGCCTCACCTCTACTGCTTGGTCGATCTATGCGAAAATTGCGCGGCCTACTTAGGTAGATTTCATGATAGGTAAGTCAAGGCGACACGAAGTATTTGACATCACATTCTAGCAACTTGACGGTGCAGCACATTGGAGAATGACGTCGAATGAGCTGAGTTGAGTCTATGGGGGTGTAGTCTACCAGCCTCCAACATCCATTGCTAGTTTCCGTGAACTGCCGGCTAAATACGATAGCTATGTCAATCCTCTAAAGCGCACCAAGAGAAGAGTCTTTACCCTCCCCCATCTTAACCTCTATTCGCTTCTCTTAACTTTTGCCTATTTCTAGGTATGGTATTTCGTAGTAGTGTACAGAGTATTTACAGCTTGGCCAGGACGGCGTCGACGCCCGAGACGCCGACGTCCTTGGCGGGCTCCTTCTCGGCGTAGACCACCTTGCCGTGGTCGACCAGGATGGCGTAGCGCGCGGTGCGGGCGCCCAGGGTCCAGCCCAGGCTGCTGCTGAAGGGGGCGCCGTCGTCGGAGGCGAAGATCTTTTTTTTTTTAATTTAGTATCAGCATTTAATGATTTATAATCAAATCAAGCACGAGTTCTGTCCGAAACGAGGTAGGTAGTAAAAGAGGGGAAACACGTACGATCTCGCCCTTGACCCCGTTGGCCTTGCCCCAGGCCGACATGACCCAGGCGTCGTTGTACGAGATGAAGAGCACCTCGTCGACGCCGGCGGCCTTGAGCTGCGGCAGCTTCTCGATGTAGCCCTGCACGTGCGTGTTCTGGCACGTCGGCGTGAAGGCGCCGGGGACCGAGACCAGGACTACCTTCTTCTCCTTGAATTCTGTTACAGGCTAATCAATACGCTGTCCTACTCTATTCTCTTCGTAATATGTAAGGAGGGGAGTTTACCCTTGCTGGCGTCGTACTTGACGGGCATGCCGCACGCCGTCACGGCGCTCTGCTCCGGGTTGTACGGGACGTAGGTGAAGGACACGCCCTCGGGGAAGTCATCTCCGGCCTTGAGAGCAGACATTTTGGCAGATGATTGGTTTTAGATTGAGATTGATCGGGTTGTGAGATTGGATTGGAGTCTGGCGACGAAGGATATATAGAGTAGAGGTAGATGAGTTTGTTCGTTGATTGTTGTTTGAAGTTTGGATATACGGAGTATGGCAAACGAGGAAAAAGGCAAGCGTGGGATGGGGTCGTTGCTTGCTATATACCTACCGCATCGACTCTAGATCTTAATGGATTCTGTTACAGTAAGATCATAGCTACCTAGTGCCTACCTACCTTACCTATAATACCTAGTGTGCTGCGAATTCGGATATCCAGGATCCCGCACGCGTATCGTCCCTCTTTGATCCTTAGACTGGGGTACTTGGGTACAACTACTCTATGTAAGTGGGCTGGTGGGCAATATTTGAGTAAACTATTTTGCGTAGTGCAGGTCCACGCCAAGACCATGCAAGACCGTTCCAGTTATTCAACGTTCCCAGACAGCCAGATCACGACATGATGCATCCGTATGGGTACAGTTTGAGTCACCATCGGCATCATCCCGTAGGTACATACTGACATATTATACTCATACAGTCATATTATACTGGTGGTGGGGTTTACGGTACTTGGCGGGGTATGTATCGTGGGTACCTTGATGGCAAAGAGAGGGGTTCATTCTCTCACATTATTGCAGAATTCGTAACAGAGGAACCTTGACGATCAGATAAAGTCAAAGTCTGGCTCAAGTTACCTGAAGTTACCCAATGCCTTATGCTTACATACCTAGGTGCCATACGCAGGTGCGGCCGTCTGTAGTTTCGTCTCGTGAGCCTTGACAGGTATTTCGTCATCTTCTATCTCTGACGGAAGCGGCCTTTGCCCCCGGAACACCCGCATCGGTACAAAATCAAACGCCTTCACAGCAACATCACAAATCCTATTCAACATTTGGGGGAAGTTATCGCACGTCGAGCACGACTCAACCACCTACACCTATCGGCCCGCCGACGGGGAGTGGGGGCGAGCAGCAGGTTCAAGTTACTAAGATCTTCGGAAAGGGGCGTGCGAAATTTGGAATTGATGAAGTCAGTCGTCTGAGGTTTTTTGAAACAACGGTGTACTGCGTTGTGTGTTGGAGACGTGCAACGCGATGACATAGGCGCATTAGGTAAGGCGGTAACGGTATTTGAAATTGTGTGACGGGCGATGTGACCTATTACCTAGGTAGGTACGCATTTTGGAGGACCCCGGAATTCCAAATTCAGATGAAACCTGCAGCTTACGTACGTCTTGTCTCCAAGGTGGTGGTCTAGGCGTTTTGTGAGTCAAGAAGTAATATTTGAATTGTTTATGACCTGATGGATTTGCAAGTTGATTATTGAGAGCCCATGTCGTCGATGAGAATTATGAAAGTACCTAGGCGCGGAAGAGCGGAATCTTGGTGATGTGGGCGAAAATTGAAATGGCCAGACTCGACAGAGTCCTCATCTTTGTCATTCATTGAGTCAATTGCGCATAATGTCGCCAAAATACTCAAAAGTGCTCATTCGTACAGATATTTTTGGCTGGCCTAAGTGTCGCAGATGAGATCAACCCTCGCCAGACGGGAATTGAAAAAGAAAGACAAAGAGACGCCGCAACATCACCTCGAAGCCCGAGGAAAAACAAAGGGACTCCAACCAATAATTACATAATTGCGCGCGCCCTGGCACCTGGATATATCCACCAAATTGTCAAGGTCGGCCCCGTAGAAGGACCCCTTACAGGTTAGAGACATGCTTAGGGTTTGCCCGCCCGAAATTCCCGAACGAACACCGGCGGCGTATGCGGTGTATGTATAAGCACGTGGGCTTTTCGCTTTTCCGGGGTGCGTCGAATGCTGGCGTCAGTCACCGACCGGATCATAACTCGGCCTCCTTAGTCACTTTGGTAAGGTCCGATCAAGTGGAAGCCTCCGGCATCTAAGAATAGACGAGGCATCGAATTTCGATAGATATAAGAAGCTCAGACGAAGCAGTTCGTAGAGGTTGAGGAAACAGCAATTGCATTGACCATTGTAAATCTTTGAAGGGCTCGCAACCGCAACTCGAGTCGCCTACTCGTAAATTTTGAAGAAAAGGAGAAGAGATAAAGATAAAATAGTTTCGAACAAGATGGCAGCTGAAACTCAGGGAAAACCTCCATACCCGCCTTTCACGGCAGAAACCGCCCAGATCAAAGTCAAGGCCGCTCAGGATGCTTGGAACACAAAGTGCGCCCTGTCCCTATCCCCCCTCACCATTCCTAAGAAATAGTTCGGAGTACCCAAATTTAGGAAGAAAAGTAAAGAAAGAATAGAGGCTAACAGAAACCCAGAACCCCCTCCAAGGTCAAGATGGCCTACACGCCCGACTCCATCTGGCGCAACCGGGACACCTTCCTGCGGGGGCGGGACGAGATCGAGGCCTTCCTGACCCAGAAGTGGGCGCGCGAGAACGGGTACCGCCTGCGCAAGGAGCTGTTCTCCTTCAGCGATAACAAGATCGCCGTGCAGTTCTGGTACGAGTTCCACGACGCCGAGGGCCAGTGGTGGCGCTGCTACGGGCTCGAGGACTGGACGTTTGCGGACGACGGGCTGATGAGGAAGAGGCAGAGTGAGTTTTTTTCTCTTCTCTTTTATGAGGTTGTTACTGGAGGTCTAAGAGTAGTGGCTGACTTGGAGTGTTTAGTGAGCGGAAACGATGTCAAGATCAGCGAGGAGGAGAGGTGGTATAAGGATGGCGTGGACGTGAACACCGTACCCATCTCCGAAAAGCATTAGTAATGTGTTTCTTCACTGGGTGGACATAAGCAGTAGAAAGGAGATACCTAGCGGCATTAGATAAAATATTGTATTTCATGAAAAGCTTACCGACTGTTTAGGGTAACCAGGCAGAAAATCAGGGGTGAAGGGGGACGTGAAGGAGAAAACACTGTACCCCTATAAGGCTGTAATGAAAACACAACTTCTTTGCAGTGCCAGTTTGTATGTTATACGCTTAGCAACATATGAAGAGCTTAAATATCGTCTTTATCTGTCTATGAAGAAGAAGAGACTTCCTCAATGATGACTCGAGGGCAGGAAGGACCGGTTTGTCCAGGATGTATCTGTTGGAATCATGGGCAGCGTTATGCTTCGTCCTTGATACTTCAACCGTACAGCTAAGGGGTTCGATTCCCCTTCCGGTCAACAATTATCCTGTCTCCTTTCATTCAGTAGATACTTTTTTTCTCCTTTTCTGAGAAACCAATCATCATGTGTATAACATACCACCACACGCGCGCGCACTCCAATAGAACCTTCTCCATTTCTCATCTTGATATTTATGATTAACGAGACCATGCCCTATTGCGCCATTTGAAACCCAGAATATTCTCTTCTCCCTCATTGATCACCGGCAAGTGGCTCGTAAGCATATCGCACCAACGCTAATGCCACATTGACGAGACTAGACGCTTTATATGCGTACATAGAGTCATTGGTTGGATAGGTGTGAGCCACATGGCCTCGACTACATGCTATTCATCTTACCCATGACAGGCAGGGGTCCAAACAGGGGCGGGTTGACGTGGCATTTCCGTTGATCCAGGCACGACATGCATGTCTTGCAGCCTGTCGTGTCATTGGCGTTCCCCTCGGAGCTGAGGGTGGCGTATCGTACGACAGAATAAGACATTGGCTTCTTTTCCGAAGCTGAGGCTAAACATTTCTGTGCTACAATAACATGAGAGGAACCACCTGGGGGTTGACATCTTCAAAAGCCTATGTTACTGCGGGTAAGCTTGCCCTGCTCTGCCTGGCCAGGGGATACTAGTCGGTCAAAACTGATGATAGCCAATTTTTAAATGTCTACGAAAGACACTGTAAACTTTCCGAGGGACCCTCTAATGAAATTGTAACTTAGGGTGGAGTTCAATAGTTGATCCAACGTGTAAGCTCTAGGAAGGTCACTTCACATCTAAGCTGACCAGAGGGCTTCCAGTCAACCCGACATTATACGGGCATTACCTATACATGACCCCATAGTAGGAACTGCATATCTAGGTAGGTAGTTCAGATAGACTCACTAATCAGAGAGCCAGAACGCAGCGCCTCGAAACGATGTTGACATCCCTGCATACTAAAAGCATCGTGAACGTGAGGGGCTATTAGTAAAATAAAGAGAAAGAAAAAAAAGTTAGAAAGCCATCAAACTCTTACAGTCTTCTACCTAGGAGCTGCCTAATAATGGTAAGTTCAACCTCTGTTCAAACGTGACATGAGACCCAGTGTATACCTCCATATATATACGGTAGGGCAGTTAATTTACTATATTTACTATGTGTCTACCCGCTGCCATCGCATGCTGTACTACCGCACCTATCGATCACAGATAATGTACATGTAGGGAACTGAAGACGGTGGACGGACGAGGTACAAGATCAAGTCCCGAGGCATGACATCAAGACCCCTGCGGCGATCATCGTAGATTTTATTGCCGATCTACATAATGTGGAGACGGACAGGGGTGTTTTCAGATCTAGGCCAGGGGACCCAGGGACGCCAGGGGAGAGTTTAGTCTCCTAGGTACTTCACTCCTTAGTTTTTCAGCTTCAAATCGTGTATTCTAAATGGTATCATAATGCATTTTAGATTCCTCTCGTACAGCTCTGTAGCACGTTCCTCACCGTATTCTCACAAGACATATCTAGCTCGTTTTCCTTTTTTCCTTTTCTTTCGAACTTGGATGCTCTAGAACTGCCACTTAACATATGAGTGAACTGTTTGCGAAGCCGTTTGCCTTACATAGCCTTATAGGTGATCCTCAGCTACCCGATCTACTGTCGGGCTAAGACTAGCTGTATCTGAGCAGATTCCACTACTTAGCCTCGGCCACCGCGACTCATACCAATGCTGCTTTAGGTATCCAATCAAGTATTTTACCGATGTGGTGCTTTCTTGGCCACTTTTAGCTGGGCGGCTGTTGGCTTGCTATTGTCCACTCAAGAGCCCCGGCCTACCTTCTCGATACCGGCCAAGCTGCATGGTGAGAAATAAGGCAATGGCGCTGTCTCACGAAATACCCCTGCTGTGAATTGGCGTTTGTAAGGACGAACTGTGTCGTCAAAACTTGCCGTATCGTGTTCAGCATCACTAGATTCTAATCTAGGTGCTCTCGAAGCATCGAACATAAATTTTTCAATGAAAATAACTAAGTTATGGGGATGGCTCGTGATATGCATGGTTCATGACGACTATCGGATCCTTGAGCCTGCCTTTCAGATCTGGGTTCCTGAAACTAGGTACATGTAAGATTATCGTCTAGTATGGATCATTTGTTCGTAACCACAAGTCCTCAAGCACTTGGACTTGATGTCGCCTTCCATACGCTCGGATGCACTTGCCCTTAGATCTAAGACAGTGCCTAGCGCTACCTACTATAAGCTAGTTCACTGGATCATTTCAAGCTGAGAAACAAAGTATTATGCCCTAGCTGCCGCCTCATCCCGCTCTCTCCTGTGGTGATCATGTACATAAAACCACGTGTGCCGTTCTGGCTGGTTGTCGATCACCTCTATTCTTCATTGCCTAGATATTCTTCAACCTGTCTCATAAATCGATAGGAGATCTCCAGTTGTTGTTGATTACTTAGTTCATCATGGGCCTACTCTCACTTACCTACCGGCGACCAGAGTATGTCGAGAAGAAGCAGTTTCAACGAAGTAACAGCTTCCTCTCGGAAAGCGAGAAGAGCGATACTTCACTCAAATCAGGCCGTTCAGGGGCTTCAAATGGCATTCCCGATGCCCTCTCTTTCGATAGAATCATGAGCGGTGGGACTTGTCCGGTGAGTTGCCGATAGCACAGCTACCGTAGTTGAGCCATCGCTTACGATGATTCATAGCCGTGCACTATCTGCGACTTCATGAACTATCTGCTCTACATTGAGCACGCAGCCGAGAACCTGCAGTTCTTCCTCTGGTACCAGGACTATGTGAAGCGGTTCAATGACGCCTTCACCTCGGACACTCTGCTTTCGCCAGAGTGGACGCAGGCTATGGAGGACGAGACGGCGGCCAGGATCCAGAAAGACACCGTCGAGAGGCTGAAAAAGGAACCAAAGACAATTACTGCCATCTTCAAGGGCACTGACTTCGAAAAAGGAGCGGCGGAAATCGCGGTAACGGAAATTATGGACCCCTTTCCGACTCCTCCTGCCACACCCAGCGACGATGACGCCACTTCGCTTCTCTCGGGTTCCCAGGCTCCAAATTACCAAATTCAGGCCCAAGATGCCTTCGACGCAGCCGGCGTCACTCAACCATGTTCGTCCCCACCCCCCTTTACCCCTACTCACCTCCACAACCCCATAAACATCATCAGTGATCCCCTACTAACACCCCACAGTCACCATCCAACCCTTCCGCGCCGAAATCAACCGCGTGATCGCGACGTACATCAAGCACTCCGCCCCGCGGCAGCTCAACCTGTCCTCGCGGGAGCAGAAGACCGCGATCCAAGCACTAGCGTACACGACGCACCCGTCGACGCTGCGGGGCGTCGCGCGCAGCGTCGAGGGCACGCTGCGGCGGCAGGCGCACCCGAACTTCGTGCGCTGGGCCGTGTGCAACGGCAACCCGGCGCGCGTGGGCTTCGCGCGGGGGCTGGGCGTGGCGCTGGTGGCGGCGAGCACGCTGGGCGCGCTCGCGGTGACGCTGAGCGCGGCGGGGCGCGGCTGGCGGGCGCTGTTCGCGGTGGGCTGGGTGCTGGGGCTGGCGACGCTGGGGGCCGCGTGGAGGGGCATGTGCGTGGTGCTGCACGGGCTGCACCATCGGCATGTGCGGCCGTGGGAGCTGTTCGACGATTCCTCGCCGGCCTCGCCTTCTTCTTCTTCTTCTTCCAGCAAGTCAGAACTCGAGAGCCAGAGCAATAGGAGCAAAGGCACTAGTTTCGAGTCCTTCGGCTCGTCGAACAGCTACGAGGACGAGCCGTGGGTGGTGCGGTACGAGCGCCGGAACATTGTGCGGAAGATCTTTGACAGAGAGGTCTGGATCCAGGAGCCGGCGCTGCGGCAGATACAAGATGTGATTTTCGTGCAGAGCGTGCTGGCTGCGCTGCTGGGCGCTGGGGTGCTGACGGCTGTGTTCGTTGCTGTGCCTGCTGGGGGGTTCTTCTGAAGGAGGTTCTTCTGAAGGAGTGGATGAGTGATGTTGAATGTGTATATGATTCTAAGCCATGTCCTGTAAACTTTCCTTTTCTCACTTACGGGTTCGTAGCAAATCATGCCATGTCTACCTATGTACTAGAAAAATAGGGGCTAAGGGGCTAGGTTAATGTGCATTAACGATTTGCGTACAACATTCGAAAACGGCCACAATAGACGGTGAATGATATGACAGCTATTCAACGCCTTTCTAAACAGTTGGCATGTGTAGTAATATAGAACTATGCCATAGACGTATCTGTTAGCTTAAGGTAGCAATGGCTCATCTAGCGATATGTTAGGTTACGTAATTTATGTGACGTTTTATATACGGACCTAGATGACAATCTAAGAACAATGGATGAATCCCTTAGAACGAGGCATCAGTGGTTTAGTGGTAAAATCCATCGTTGCCATCATACAACATCGATGGGCCCCGCGTTCGATTCGCGGCTGATGCAATTATTTTTCTATTTTTTGTCACATTTTTTCGAGGTGGCCTTGGCATTTTCTAGCCCTAGGTGTTTTTCATTAGTCATTGTTATGTCTGACATTCCAGGTATTTACCTCGAATTGCCATCCCTGTTTGACTATTAAGCATTTCTACAGGTTATGTAATGGGATTCCTACGTGCTCTTGGCGTGTGTTTGATTTATAACAGAGGAAATATTTGGGAACTTACGCACGTCTTGTTAAAATATGGCTTGAAGATATGCTTCACTACCTAGACTGTGCGGTCTTTGCAAGGTTCAGTAGTGGAAGGAGTCTTCCCCGGTTCCCTGCGGCTTTCGGTTGGGGTTCAACTTTAAGCCTCGGATAGGGGTAGCGGCTAGGCCCGCATCGATGGCATGTTACACAGTTACGTAGGAGGGTAAGAGGGTTTGGAGGGGCTGGAGGGGTTTGGGGGAATGTTGGGGGTCAGAGGAACTATAAATCCATTATCGATAAAGAAATTAGCGTGTCTGTGGAGTCATTAGTGGAGTCATTGGCGAGGTCTTATTTGTTGAATATTTTATTGTTTCCTTGTCCCTTGTCATCAAGGATCCTGGAATGTCATCTGCATCTGTCCCACCAAACCAAATCGCGCTCTTTTAAGGCTATGACTCCTTTTTTGCGCCCTTATTAATTCAATACTTCTAACGGTTCAATTGTTCGCGTTACTATTATCTCTATCTTGCCGAAGCCAGATCTGAAGCTATATTACGAATTCATGCCTCCTTGATCTTGTTGCGCACGTGGGCTTCTGAGCCAGCAGAAGCTTTGGATATCCGAATATCCTCTTTTTGTTTCTGCCCCACTATCACTCGAAATCGTCCTCTTTTGGGTGCCGATATCCGGGGTTGTACCAACAAGCAAAGATGCCCGGTGATACCTACCAAGCCGAAGTCGCAATCGAAGATGGCGACGACAACAACAGCAGTAGCAACGAGCAAAAGGTTGCGACCGGAAGACCACGAACCATGACGAGTACCGCCGAGATCGACAGCACCATTATACATCCCGGATCCGTTCGCATCAACGTAAAGGGCGCATTCATAGTCGATAATTCCGAACAGCCTGGCACTCCAGCAGCTGGTTCGACTAGTTCTAATGGGAATAGTTACCACGAGACCAAGGACATTCGACTCCCTAACCATACTGCTGTTATCAGCCATATCGCTGTAGACGTAGGTCTCCCAATATCCCCCCTATTTTAGCTCTGGGATGCGATTGTTGAATTATAGAGGTTAACATGTAATTATCATATATAGATTGGTGGCTCCTTAGCGAAACTCGTCTACTTCTCCCGCGAGGCGCATTCGACCGAACCGGGTGGGCGGCTCAACTTCCAATCGTTCGAAACCGATCGCATAGACGACTGCATAGAATATATGCGCCATCTGAAGGACAAGCAACTCGCCCTTAATGGATCTAATCCGGGCGAACTATGTGTTATGGCCACGGGCGGCGGCGCTTACAAGTACTACGACAGGATCCGGGAAAGGCTCGGAGTCGATGTATTGCGAGAAGACGAAATGGAATGTTTGATTATTGGTTTGGACTTCTTCATCACTGAGATACCCCGCGAAGTTTTCACCTACTCCGAGACACATCCTATGCATTTCTCATCACCTAATACCAATATTTACCCCTATATGCTCGTCAACATAGGATCTGGTGTCAGTATCCTTAAAGTCTCGGGGCCGCGGACCTACGAGCGTGTGGGCGGTACATCCCTCGGAGGTGGTACCCTCTGGGGTATCCTCTCGCTCCTCACACCCGCCGAGTCGTTCGACGAGATGCTAGACATGGCAGCGAAAGGCGACAACAGCAAGGTGGACATGTTGGTCGGCGACATCTACGGCACCGACTACGGCAAGATCGGGCTGAAAAGCACTACGATCGCCAGTTCTTTTGGCAAAGTATTCCGCATGAAGCGGGAAGCCGAAAACGAAGCCGAGGACACGGGTGGTCTTTCCAACGGAGACGACCAAAACCGGCGCCAGCAACAGAACTCGGAACAGTCTACTTCCACAACTTCCGCTTCCTCGCAAGCACCACAACACCGTCCTTCATCCTCTCGCGCGAGTGAACTAGCGCGTTCACGCTTCTCTAGCTCTGATATCTCCCGGTCACTACTCTACGCCATCTCCAACAACATCGGCCAGATCTCGTACCTGCAATCCCAAGTACACGGGCTGTCACGCATCTACTTCGGCGGGTCCTTCATCCGCGGCCACCCGCAGACCATGAACACCCTGAGCTACGCCATCAAGTTCTGGAGCAACGGCCAGAAGCAGGCCTACTTCTTACGCCACGAGGGCTACCTCGGCGCTGTAGGTGCCTTTCTCAAGCACCAGCCCCGGAACTGGGGGCGCAGGGGCAGCTTCGAGGAGGGCGAGGGGCTGGAGGAGAGGTTAAGGGTGCGGACTGAAGAGGATGCTGCTGTGCAATAGAGTTTGGATGAACGAGCGAGGAAGAATGTCACTTGATTGCTTGGATACTTGATTGTTTGGATGGACGACAACGATGATGACTTTGAGTGTCATCGATCGTACGAGGTGTAAAGTCGCGCAAATCGCAGCAAAGTTGCGACGGGCTCAAACGCAAGTGTGGCACTGCGAGGATAGTAGTATCTTCGACTCGCCCCCTATCCGCCCCCTACAATATACTTATGCGTCTTTTGACGCAATGTTGGGGGACCAGGCAATATGTTTTCTTGTAGCATTACCCAATAGCATATCACGGACGCCCATATCGGCACCGCCTTCAGGATAACCAATGCATTAGTTAATCTTATTCTTGAGATTCTGACGTGCTAGCTTCAAGCAACGGGCACATCCTTTAAACAGTTTATGTTTGTTTATCTGTTTGTTATCTTGCAAGGAGCTTAAACCTCCTATATACCTCAGATTATACTCAAGTTGAAGCCACCTTCGAAAGGGGGAAAGAGAAGCCGTCAGACGTTGGTCATTCTCCTTCAACATGTCTATTTCGTCTACTCATATTAAAACATAATTAATCTGGTTGATGTGATCGGATATAATAACCCTTTCCCTCTCGAGCAAAGCAAGAAAACGATTGACAAGTGCAATAAAAAAGCAACAAAACATACGACATCAGCGAATCCCTGGTGTTTGATTTTTGCCTCGTAACAAGGCACTCAACGACGCTGGCAACTATGTGATTTGTGGCACAGCTCTGGAGGCCTTCAAACCTCCCAACCTTATCTATACAATGGAGGGCAGATAGACTGGATATGATGTACTGCTATACTCCAAAAAGCGAGTATAAAATTAAACAAAAGATGATCGAACCCAGGCTCGAACTGGGGACCTTCAGTGTGTTAGACTGACGTGATAACCAACTACACCATCCGACCTTGAATACGAGGACCAATATCCACTCGCTCACGTGATGAATGGACCATTGCTTAGAGCTTTTAAGGTGTTTGTGTTTGTGGTGGGACGAGTAGCAAAACAGAGAAATATTGAAATGTCGCGACATAGTAGATTGTGGGTGTGCTACAACCTATGCGACTTGAAACAGATCAGAATATTTACTGCTTGAGGTTCCATGGTCATCATTGCTACTTCCATTTTCCCGTATTCGCGGGGTCCACTTTAGGCTTGGGGAGGTAGAAGGGAAGGGAAAGAGAGCAATAGGTGAGAGGTGAGATGTATTGATGAGCATGTCAGCAGTATTAAACTATCGAAGTAAATGGCGATGACCTAATCTTCACGTATCCCCGGGGCGATCCTCCACATGGAGGAATGAAGGCTACGCCCCTTTCCCATGGCACCCCAAAGCTAAAAATGTCATCTCCGCAAGCTGCTCTTGACAAGACTAGGGAACGAGACACTTCCTATAGTAATAGATCGCCAATGATGTCACACTAGGATTTCATATCAATGTCGTAGAGGTAAATGAGGAATAGTGGCAGCCCTCTCAAGATAAACTCTTCCCAATTGCCACCATCCTAGGCTCACTCATGCCAGAACTAAGTCACGCAATCCTTATAACTGCATGTCTGGCGGCTCCGGGGATGCGCATGCGGCAAGATCCAAGCCAGGGTTCCGCGCCGACCCTTGATGGGGATCAAATGCAGCACCGGCATCCGGCAGATGAAACTGTTCCAGACCTTGAGGCTCAGACTCGTCGTGGTACGTAAGGTCGGGCTCGATGTCGGGCAGTGATTGAAAATCCATCGACGGCGAGTCCACGAGTGTTGGTTCGAAATCCATAGCTTCCGCGGTGCCTAGACCGCTCTCTGCTTGTTCGTGTAGGAGGGCATTGGCATCGGCAAAATCCAACTGCTCGAACTCCTCAAATTCGAGCTTGATGGCCCGCGAGAGGGGGACGCAATGCTCGTGCTGTTCTCTCGAACCTGAGATGACGCATTGTGTTGGTTTATGGTCTGCAAAGATGCAATGCTTTGGATGGGTCGAGCCAAGAGAACACTCGTCATCGGTACCATGACGGTGGCTCGGTCGAGGGTTGGCACATGTCGGGCGTAAAGCAACGTATCTGCAATCGCAACTATATAGACGCTGCTGATAAGTGTTAAAAATGCATCGTTGATGTTGTGAAGCAGCAGCGACTAGTATGTGGTGACTCACACTTGAGACGTCTACGATTGATACATACGTAGGCTTGTCGATGAATATATAATCGTCGTCACTAGAGCCGCTGACGCTACCCTGAGAACTACAATCGGAATATGAAGGCCGAGGTACTTCAAGATCCTCGCCTAAGACTTCGTCTAAAGTACGCCTGCCACGTTCATCCCTATCCGGGGAGGAATAAATGCGATATCCTTCTAGAAGAGTTGTCGAAGGCCGTTTGATTTTAGACTGGATGAAACTGAGCTGAATCTCAAACAGCTTCTTCTTCTGAGTATCGCTAATCATATCATAGCCCGCCAGCTCAGAAGGATCGACAAGCGCTAGTTTGGCTTCCCCTGGATATCCGAGTGTCTGTACGACTACCAGAACCCACGTAGCCCGCAATGCCTTTCGAGGGGCGCCGATGATAGTGTATAATCTATCATCGGGTCCCTCACGATTGGGGACCCAACATATCTGGCTGACTGGAGCGTCGTGAGCTTCAAAGGTTACCAGATTTACGATGTGGGTCTCGTTTTCCTTGCATTTATAGCCATGCACGGGGACCCAGACGGGAAAGTTGTCGTGCTTTTCTGGGTTAGCTGAGACGAGCACTCCATGTGCCTCAGCTTGATATTCCTCCTCGTGAATATCATCTATCAAGTCAGCAACGCTAGTGATTTTCCGTGGCTCCTGTTCATTGACGCCTTCTAATGGCCGAACCACTAGCGTCGGTGTTGGGGAGTCTAGGTCGAGGATGGGAGACTGGACGACGGCATTTTGGTGAGACCAATGGTAATCGCGGACAGATATGTGATAGTCGGCCATAGCGATTATCTTAGTCCTAGATATAAATCATACACAATTGCTTGTTAATATACATAGACTAGTGTTGGAGCTTGACGCAAGTCTGCTTGTGCTTGGGTATGATGTGCCGTCACTTGAGGATCTCGTGATGCCCTTATATCTTTGGGTTGGACACGCATGGTTATTGTCTCTCGGAGTGAAGCACGGACATACGTATAAGCCCTTAGGGAAGAAGAAAACACGCGAGGAGCTAACATCCTGTGAGGCGTAAATGACGCCTGTCTTCGACGGCGCACATGCAGCACCGTCTGAGACTGGGCTAGCTGTTGCTGCATGAATACATATTCTGCCAGCTCGGCGGTGAGAGGGGAAGGTCCCAGAGATATCCGAAGACAAGGGAACAGGGGGGGTAGAGCAGGGAGTAGAGATTTGATCAGCCAGGTTTTCCTTCTGGGGATCGTGCATAATACTAAGATCGTGGGCGTTAACGTAGTTGTACAAATCTAACTGTCAACACAGTGCGTGGTTCTAGCCCAATGTTGATATGTATGTGAAACAGACCCGCGCATGTGGCTTGCCAAGGGTAAGATCTCGCTTGGTCGATACCAAACCTTTAGGTGCATGGAAAGGTCGGTGACATGGTAGTAGAGGCTCAGCTCAGCGTGCGGAACGAGCGGATACAGACGACATTGGCTCCTGATGTCGAATAACACGCGGGGTTCAAGCCATTCTCTTGCTAGCTTCCACAAGTACTCGGGGACGGCTAACTATCTTTTTTGGATGGCGGTTGAGCCTCTTGTTCTTTTTGATCTTTCCTCAGTAGGACTTTTGCTACCCATTCCTCGATCTCTCGTTCCGCCTCCTCGTCAGTCTTGCCACCAGGAGGTCCGATGTGTCTCCGAGCCATCCTCCTCAAATCGTCGATACTCGAAATGTCGAATGCCCACGCTATACCGCCAGTAGTCATGATACCGAATCCCATAACGTTGAGGGTGGCCAAATTCAGAGCCTCGAGAGCTATTAGGGAGCTGTCAGACCCCATCTTGTTGACCGGTCGATTGCTCTGATTGTAGAATTTGGGTATCGTCGCCCTTGTTTTTCGAACTACCGACCGCCTTGTGATTAAAGTTGAGAGGGCGAGAAAACCTGCCCCGGCAAAGAATATGCCCAATTGCTTTAGTGAACGTTCCGAGAATACCGACGATCGCGGTTCAGGTTGCGGTTGCGGTATCGTGTTTTCAGGAGGCTGCGAGGACTGAGGAGGTTGAGGTTCTGTAGAAGAAGCCGGTGGAGGCTCCCTGTCCTTTGCGATGGTCATGGTGGTTCCGAAGGACCACATTGGTGTTTATATATCGCAATCGGTCTATTCAGCAAAGAAAGACGAGGGATTCAAATGGGGTACGAGAGAGCGACGAGAATCTCACAAGACATACAATTGAACTGCGGCGACTTGACTTTTCGTAGTCTTTGATGTTCGTGTGTTAGAATTCTTGAAATTTTGAAATTCTGAAATTCTCAGTTGTCCCCGATTTCAAATCTGGGGTAAGTGGGGTCACGCGATATTAGCTTATTCCCTTTCATGCATAAATAGATACTTTGTTTCATATCTGATGAGATTAAGTTGGGGACGGTCCATGCTTTGAACCTTCACTATGCATTTCCAGTCACAGCAAGCCCCAGACATACATGTATCCATTACATTGTAAATAGTAACACCCTGCTACGTACTCCCTTCTGTAATTGTCCACCTTCTGCCCCTGTCCTCATATCCATTCAGATCCTCTGCTTGTCTTAAGATGTGTCAATATCAATCATCTTCTATCAGTGCTGAAAACTTACCTAGTTAGAGTGAAGGGGATTGCTGACTACCTTAAGCATGAAGTTCGCGACTTGAGGTTGTCAGGTTAAGTCACCTAGGTATCTTTGGCTCAATAACAAGTCAATTACTTCCGGGTGCTGTGGTGGAAGTGTCTTCGGGGAGTCGAGTATGAACTGAACTATCCATTCCGCTCTTAGCAGACTCCTTTCGCACTCATCCCACATCACCGAGCGATCCGGGAGTATCCTCCTTAAGAGTCGCACGAGGAAGACGAGACATGGTCGAATGCTTTCTAGCTTAAAGTGAAGCCAAAGTTCTTCTGGTGATAACTGGCTCCGAGCGTTCTCCGTTGGAAACACTTCGTGCCAGTGAACAGGATGATTGGCGTCGTACTCTATGAGTTCCGTCATCTGGATTAGAGCCTCGTGGATATGCGCTAGGGGTATTCGAAGTCTCGAAGCTGTCCCTATCGACACTTGGACCTCTTCCGTTGCAACGTGGGCAGATATCACTCTATCTTTGAATTTCTTGTAGAGATCTTTCCGCTTCTCATCCAACCTAGATCGCTGGACCTCGTCGAAGAGGTCTTTGTAAAACGAAGCAACCCGGGTAGAATGTTCCACGTGTTTAAGTGGAAACTGAACCCATCGTCCGAGCCGGAATTCTCCTAGATAACCCGGAGGTGGCTCGCCGTCCAAGCACTTTCGGGCAGTGACGGTCCATTTACAATACGCCGCGAAACGACTCATTGTTAACCACAGGCAACGGCGCTAAAACGCCAAGTGCTGAATTGTGCATGAGATGAACTCTTCCAGAGCCGTAATGGAAGAATTATTGCTCTTATGAAGAAATAGGTGCCTATAGAACCGCTCCGGGTTCTTTCGAGTTCGATGGTCATCAAATCGGCTGTTGCAGTTTCACTTTCAGCTTCAACCGCAAAAAGCAAAAAGGATATAAATCGGGCCATGGTTGGACTTGAGAAGCTGGAGCTAGCGTCACGTAATTTTGAAGCAAACAAGCCTCTGATGATTACCATCTTCACTAGTTCCTGCAACTTGACAGGTTTGTCTTGCTCTACTGGGATCACATGGAACGATGATTCGCGAATGGGGCGGTGAGAAAATGTAGTTGTAATCAAATGGTCATCCTTACCTATATGCAGGTATCGTGAGATGAGGATGGATGGATCGGCATGGTTGGCGGGGAAGACAAAGAGGAGGCGAACCACATAAGACTAGACAATACCTAATGTAGATGTATGTTGGTCTCAGCTACTCGCATATAGGGCAACACATGTGAGATTGTTAAGACAAGACAATAAGAGCCCCAAAATGGAGTTGTTTGCGAAGAGAATAGCAATAAGATTCAATGTACCTATAAGTGGAACTCTTTGGCAAGATCGAAAAATGGGGGCCAAGGTTTTTAGTGCCCTTTAGTGCCGATGAATACCTTGCAAATGCGGCTGGTGTCCGGGGTTCCATCCCACTGGATCTAATTTTATTGTCCTCCTTCATCAACCACTAGAGCAAGAATAAAATCTCACCGAAATTCGAATAATTCAGCCATCGACCCATAACAGAGCTTAAGAAGACAAAAATGGGCAAGGATAAATCAGCCAAGAAGAACCAATCTTCAACAAAGCCCCCGGTGGCTGCAGCTGCAGCTCAACCTCCAAATTGGCCGCCATTCAAGCCAGCTTTGCCCGTTGTGCAGCTCAACCTAGAAGCTCCCGCTCCAGGGCTAGAGGAAAAGATAATTCTGGTGCGAAATTTCTGGCCCAAGAACCTCTGTCGAGACTATGTCAATTTTCTTAAGACATTGCCTTTGACGACTACGCCTGGAAAGCCAAAACGCGGGGAAGCAGTGAGGGTCAATGATAGGTTCCAAGTTGACGACTTCCGCTTTTCCCAGAGACTCTGGCTTGAGACTGGACTCAAAGATGCCTTGTTAGAAGAGTCCTTTAGTCATCTATGGTTAGCAAGAATCTTACTGTTCATCTCACTTCGCCACATAACAGTCTCAGTGTCCACATTGGCACTCGGATAACACTAATGACGGACAATAGGGGCGGCGCTGTAGTAGGCTTGAACCCCAACATTCGGGTGTATCGCTACTCCAAAGGCCAATATTTTGACTGCCATTGTAGGTATTTTATTTCAGGTTCCTTTGTACAATCACATTCGTCGAGTGACAGTACGTTCTCTAAGCCAAGGATGCTTCGTTCACGGCATCATGTCTTGCTGCAGCTACTTTTCAACTCTTGCATTCCGACACATTCAGATGCCAATAATTTTTGTTTGGATTCCCCATGTCTCAGGGAAATCCTTCTCACCGACTTCGAATGTTATTCGTAACCCCGATGTACAGGTCGGCGATAATGTTAGGCTTTAAAGACTGCATACCATATGCATTATCGTAAAGAGGGGCGTGCATGCTGCCGTTAGAACATTTAGATAATATTTTCCACTCGCAAATGAGATGCGCCGTTGATGCCATTCTCTTAGCAATGTTCACTAATCCGCAAACGTAGATGACGACTCCAACTCAGTCACTCTGCCATCCACCATCGAGTCACCAGACCCTATCAACACCAAAACTACATGGACGCTATTACTGTACTTGACCTCAAACTCTGAAGGATGCATCGGCGGGGAGACTGTGTTCTACCCCCATGACCGTAGATCCCCGAAAGAAGAAATTGCCATTGCCCCTGAAACAGGTTTGCTACTACTTCACAAACATGGAGATGATTGCTTGTTTGTAAGTGTAGCATGATCACATCTTTCTCAAGCAATACTAAATCATGGGTTTCTAGCACGAAGGTCGAGAGGTAGCAGCAGGAGAAAAGTGGATAATTCGCACTGATCTCTGCGTAAAGAAGTAATGTGTTTACCCAAGTCTCTAGAGTTAGGAGTAATATGAGGCTGTGAGGGAATCTGTTTTACTCCCTAGCACAATCCTTCACGGCGCCACTCGGACCAGACAAGTGAATTATCACTCTAGTATTTGTGGACGACATTACATCCCAACCAGATGCACCAGATGCGGTCTAAGTACGAAATTCATCATCGTCTTGACCTCATGTCGGCATATTATACATGATGCAAGATCGAGAAATATCAACGGATAATCCACAGTTGTCCTTGCCCGTGAGAACCAATACGGCGAGGTTCATCCTACCAAAATCAATAAAACCGGGCTCCAACTAAATCCGGGAACATCCGTTACTGGATAGATCCAGGAATGGAAGCCGGAATGGAAGCCGTTTTTCTTCAGCGGTCTAATAGGTGTATATCTTTGCAGATGCTTCTGCCGGGATCTACACCAATCTATATGCAGAGAAACATGCATCAGCTTGCAGGAGACTAGCGTTAGGCTTTCCGCCTCCTATCATCAACTAGTCGTTATTATGTAGATTCATGCTTGGCAAATTTGGAGAACGTTGTCAATAGATCTTCATACTAGTCAGAGTGGATCAAACTATTCAGTTTCTAGATATAACTTGCAACACTCAGTCAAAGGCTAGTAATATTTCCCAGTTGTGTTACCACCGTATAGTATCCCGCACTTAGAAGCCCTGCTGATACCTCTCGTCCCGACAAGTACGAGGCAGCGGATCGGTCCACGTCGTGTCTCGCTTCGGAACGCCTCTTACAACTAAGGCGCCCAAAGCTGATCGCGCTACGAGAGGGACCATCCTCCCGGGTTTTCCGCGGCATTTCCAATATCTCGCCTCACCCCAGCTACCAAGGTACCTACACATACATCTACGTGGCTTGTGGGCATACATAGTCGCACAGTGTTTGCCGTGCAGGATCTATAGACGCCATGTCTAAGATATTATCCATCTGATTGCGCCAGACTTGCGTTTTCTCAGCTGTAGTGCTCCGTCGTACGCGCGGAACAACGGCCTCTTTCGGCTCTTCGCCTTTGGCCTTCGGTATTTTTCCTTGGAGGCCTACTGCGCCTAGTATCTCCTATGTCGCCGCGAAACCCACCGTAGTAAAGCAGGTAGAGGTAGAAGAAAGGAAAGCAAATCGTGGCGTTCACTCAGCTCGATGTAGAGTGCACTATAAACTTCCACTTGTTTCTAGTTATGATTGGTGTCTTGCACTACACTGATGTCGTTATTTGTACCACATGCTAAGCTACAACTCAACTAGCAACGCATCAGCCTGTAGTGCGACACTACCGTTGACATGGTAATAGGCTATCTGACATGAAACTACTACAAACCTCCCATCATATCTTCGATCTCCTTCTCCACAGAGTTCGTAACACAAGAACTGACTCGAAGGATTTCAGCCAAGCCACCCCCTCTCTATGGATTGACTTGAGGCTCTGCTGGAATAGTTCGGGGAGGGTTGATGCTTACTACTTCTCCTTAAATGATCACATGGGGACTGATCGCCTTGGCTCTCCTGTCTCCTCATCAACTCGGTTTTCATGGATCATATCGGAATTGGTGAAAGAGGACGTCGAGAAAATCAAGTAGAATACCCTCACCCCATCCCATATGGAAACTCACACAAATTTGGGAGATGAAGTCACTACTTCTCCACATAGACTCTACGTACTAGATATGTCAAAGTCTGCTAAGATACATATCACCAAGTGACTATTATCTAGAGAAGACATCTGCAAACGACGGACCAAGTCCGATAAACCGCTAAAGTTATATCTCAATGGAATTTGTGGCTTGTGGCACACCGGAAAGCTATCTACGCTTTTTGGATATAGGAATAACGGAAAGTAATATATCCATTTAAACGAGGGACATTAATCAAATATCTCAAAAAGTCCGAACCTCCCACCTCTCGTGTTTCCTCATATTCAGTCCTCTTGCCACCCAAAAATAAAGAGTGTGTTGAAGCTAGGTGGTCAATCCGTTCCACGCTGATGCTTGTATATATGTTTGGGTACTGCCCACTGATATCCTTTTCTAGTTGAATATCTCACAGACCTGCCTCAGAACGGAGCTTAGCTACACCGTGGCGCTTAAGGTAAGCAACGCGTTCCGTACGGTTACTTTCAGGCAGGGCCTCGAACGCAGCAGACTGCGCGATTTGCGGGGTCAGTAACTGTCCTTTTACGGTTGGAAGCGAATCTAACATGTGTGAACGCAGTGCGTTACATGGCCAAATTGGGTAAATCAACCTTTTTTATAAAAAAGGGGGGTCTGAAAAGGGGGGTATGGAAGATTCAAAAAGCTGCTTACCAGGGGCGAGTCGCGCGAGAGCTTGTAGACATGGGTGGAATCCATAGTAGCGTGGGCCGAATACTGGACGTGGCGCACCCCCCCAACGATTCTGGTTCTCTTGTTCTTCTTGGCCTGGGCCTCCTCCTGGTCACCGGAAAGGCTACGAGCATGACGACGGCTATGGTCTCCACTACCGTCCGAGTCCTCGCCAGCCGGCTCTGCATTGGTAGGGTCTTCGTCACCGCCCTCCTCGCCGCGCGCGGCCACGGGCAAGACGATGCTTGCGCCCGTGCCCCCTCCAGTAAAACTAGTGGCGCAGGAATTGTCCGATACGATTGTCACCGCGCACTTGTTGAAGTTCTGGGTCGATTGCAGCGTGATGCCCCTCTGACCGTCGCTGGCCTGCGCAGAGTAGTATTCTGTGTTATCGTCACCTTCGCAGCATTCGCCAACTGAATGGTTCTCGCAAACCTTGTTGATCGCGTCATCAGGACAGCCTTCGTCTTTGTTAAGATAGATATCGAAAGCATAGACATTGTGTGCTAGGAGAAGGAGGGAGGCAAGTAAAGTGACGGTGTTGGAGCGCATGGTGGTGGTGGGTTTGGGTTGGGGAATTTGATGCTTTGTGATAGGAGAAAGATAGACCAAAATAAATGCAGCGATGCTTGTGTAGGAGTGATACAGAATAGAACAATAGACTCACCATTCTGGACGTCGGTCCTATTTGTACTTGAGGAGGATGCCATATTCTCCGTGACTGTATCCTACAGATATATGTGGGCTCCCTATTTCTAGCCAAAAAGTTAGATGAAGGTCTAACTGTCAATACAATATGAGTTTAGTTTCTGTGGCGGAGTGCTTCTGGTAGAGTAGTGTAGTAGTATATCCAGGCATCGGCCGCCAGGCATGACATAATTAAACTTCTCCACTTTTCGAGAACCAACAGAAGCAGATCATTTCAAGTCGAGTATAACAGAAGAATTCAATACCTACTTGCCTTATTCATCAAATTCCTATTAATAACAGCAGAGAGCGTTGGTGGCTCCTATTATTACTTTAGACACGTCACAAGAAAGTAAAACGGGCAGGGTTACTTTGGATTTAAAATGAAGACTTTAAGCTTCGCGATCTATGTCACGTCTACCGGGCTTGCATGTGTACCGAACACCGAACAAGAGTAAATTGAATGCTGTGCCGCCATCGGGACCTAGATCTAGCCCTGTTTTGTCTCCAGCTGCAATGTTGAAACTAACTTATTCACCCCCATCCATGTTAAACTCTCTAGGAAGACGGATTCTAAGAATACTCGATTTTATTCACAAGGTCTGCCTCGCCCCCACGGTCTTGACTATATAACTTACGGACCTGAAGGTAACTAACAGGCAGGATCACTCACGAAAGGGGTTAATGCCAAGCGCTTACATCGATTAAGGTGCATTCCTTGGCTTACAGAAACGCGTAGAAAGCTTCGCGCGGCCAATACTAATCCCTGAACGGCTTACAGCCCTCATAAAATTATGACATCAAAATCTTTCGGAGCCCATGGCATGATATTATCTCACTTGGTTCCAGGACGGAAACATGCTGTTTAAGCTTCGATACTTCGCCGTTCTCTGTCCACAACTTGTCAAGCATACGCATCCTAAACGCTGTACAAGGCTGCGTAGCTGAAAAAGTCTTGTATCATCGAACGAGTTAGGAGATTTTATCGCTGGTTATAGTTATCTGAACTGTAGATCGAAATCCGGAAGGGGCTGTTTATAGTACCAGCCTTCACGGTCCATAACGACCGCCTCCGAGCCCGCTGAGCCGCACACTGAATTTGTTCCTTCCAGTATTCGAATGAGGTTCCTAAGGCAAACAACTGTGCCGAAAGGATAAGGAATATTGTAACTATATTTTCTTACGAGAGCATGGCGCTGCTTCTGCGTTGACATCATGCTCTGATCGCTATGTCGACATTGCTCAAGACTATATTGTCAACATGGTGGATGATACTATATTTAGACCGTCTCGGGCCTCGTGAATGCAAGAAAGTGTACAGCGAGAAGAGTATAAATGGATCGTTAGAGACTGCCAAACAGATTGACTTTCCTCTCCATTCAACACTCATCAGAATCTCTACCCTTATTACGAAGTTAAGAAATACATACAGTAAACACAAACGACCAACCAAATATCATCTGCAAACTATCCCAACCTTCGATATGGCTTGTAAGAAGCTTCCGAGTCTCTGGTGTTTTGCATTATGACTGATAAGAAGCAGATAACACCTGCAGATTCATTGCTCTGGCCTCAGTCCTAGCTGCAGCCTCTGTCCTAGCTGCACCAAACAAAATCCGAGAGCAACAAGGTCCTCTGCGAGAACAGTTTACAGCTCTTGACAATGCGGGCCTCATTGAGTGGGAAGACTCGTACGGAGGGCGATTCGGCGCCGTCACGCCGTCTCCTAATGCCCAGCGAGATGTTGGTGACAAGCCATTCCAGGGTATGGGGACCCCTGCGAGCTGGGTGGGCAGTCAGTGGAATGACGGCGTCTCCGGTGCCGTCACAGTGCTAAACAATGCCGGTCACTTTATGTGTCCCGGTGGAGGCTCCCGCATGATGGTGAACCTTTACGACTCCGTCGCCTTGTCCGCTTGTAAGGCCTTCGTAGAGAAGAGCGTTGCTGGGAAGCTTGGTACCAACGCCTGGTGGGCTTGGGAGACAGCTCACCAGTTGACGACAACAAGACCAGAGTCTGGCGAAGCTTTTGTCCGATTTCTACTGTAAGTGAATACTTGGACCCAAATCCTGATAAATGTTTCTTGTATACTGACATCGGCGGGTGTTTGTAGTGGTAGTGTCTCGGACCGCCCTGTCAAATTAGACGAGGCGTTGTGCGATGGCCTTTGGAATGGGGTGAAGGGCCTGTGCCAGGAGACTGACGGAAGTACCCAGGGCCAGGCGATCTCAGCTGGTGATTGGACTCTCTATATCGATCCTAATAGCAGGAATGGACAATGAGGGGAAAAGCCGTTTCTAAGCACTCTCAAGGAGAGGTGGAAAATGAGTCCATCAACTGGAATTATTTCGTCCACTTCGCTTGCGGTCCCTGCTCAACGGGCGCGATGAATACTCTTACTTCACTTGCCTCCATTGAGGGAGTCGCCATGTTTTACTAGTTGTTGGTTTCTTTATGTGTTTTTCCCTGTTACTAGACCCTACATAGTTCATTATACATTTGTCAGATTTTCAACTTTGCAAAGCACCCTTTTAGTGATGTGCTGAATGTGAAGATCAGCGAGAATACCAAACTGGAAAAGGAGAAATGTTCTATTCAAAAATACTTGGAATTATAAAGGTTCAATTAAACTAATAATTGTCTAGGGTCCTAAAGTCCTTGATTCCCCTTTGTCTTTCGAGAGGGAATTGACGGTGGGCCGGATCGCTGGCCTATTTATGTTTATTCTAATAGATACAAGGTTGGTCATGATCTCGATATTGGGCATTGTGGCGTTATGGCCAACCTGTCTTGCAGGTCGCCCTATTCCTGGCCAGCCTCTCATAACCAGTCAATCCAGCCATAACACTCTCTATTGCTTCGATTTAGTAAAGAACTGCATGGTATCTCTATCGTCAGGTTCGGATATCCGTCAACAACCTCTTGGCGCATATAGCCGTGTGACAAGAATAGATTTTGCAACCCGAAATGCATTTTTCAGTACTACTCATAAAATACGTAAAACTTCGGAATCTAGACTATCAGCCTGGGCCCAGAATACGATCAAGATTATATTCTCAAGTATGCAGAGTCTGCGGTCGTGTGGCTCGAGGTCACCGGCTCTGACATCAAAGCGGACCCACTTTGGGGTGACCGGGTGGCTGGGACGGCTAGGACGGCGTACCTGTGCCTCTCTGTGGGGGCCGGAGGACGGCTAAGGCTGTCCGCTGGTGCCTCTAAAGATCTGCGCTGGGACTTCTGGATCAAGCAAATGCAGGGGATTGCGACAGAAACGCTTCAGCTGGGATTGTGTGGAGAATATGCAGAAGCAAGTACGGTTACATTGGGAGAACCAACTGCCGTCAGCACGGCGGACCAATGTCTTCATGTAGTAACGATATACTTCTGTATGTCCATGCTAGGCAACGATGGCAGAATGGTTAGGGATTCTAAGATTATCCAGCGGCTTCTACAGTCACTCTCGTGCTGCGCCGTTGTCATACGGAAGCTGTTGGCACTTCCACCTTGAGGCTGTGTCTAACATGACACAATGATATTCATGATATGATGCGTTCCTTCAATTTGGCTTTCCAGTCCGTTTCCATCGCAGGTATTCTCTCATCCACATTGCCAACGGCGAATGTCAACATCAATAGCGCCTCAAGGGTAGAATAACACGGCTAGATGTCTCCTATGACAAAACTGCGAAAGCCTTTCTTCACGATTAGGTCCCTAGCAATTTACCTTTTAGTCCTGATCATCATCTCACTCTACTACCTACTTTTCCATTCCTCGCTGGGACCCAGCGCCTTGCAATATTCGTATTCCAGTTCCAAACGGGTCTTCGACAGATACTATGACCTACTCAATAGCAACAACTCTAGGCGTCACGCGATAGATGATCTCATCTTGAAAGCAGGCAGGGCACACGACCTCCTCCTTCGTGAGCGATCATGGCATGTAAAAAGCGCCGCCGCCAGGTGTAAGTATTACATATTGCTTGATGTCCGAGTTTGCATCGCTAGCATAGAAGCTTCTATAAGATATGTCGAAAAATGCCATACTAACTTGTTTTTTGCTCACCAGATCGTGCTCGAAGAGGTCGACATCCCCCGCCTGGCTTTGATCGTTGGTTCGAATATGCTTCAAAACATGATGCCATCATCATTGAAAAGTTCTTCGACCGCATAGAGCATGATATTCGGCCGTTTTGGGGCCAAGACCCAAGGAATATATCAGCTCGCGCTGCCAACGGCGAACACATAGTAAGGGTACGCAACGGTGTCGCTCATGGCGTAGGAGATACCCATGGCCGAGTGCCGTGGTTGCAGTTGTGGACCGATCTCGTGGCCGAGGCATCCAAATGGTTGCCAGACGTCGACATGCCCATCAACTACTGGGACGAATCCAGAATCCTAACACCTTGGGACCAGATCAATTCATTGGTGGCGGAGGCGAACCGGAATGCTCGAGTAACACCAATTAATGACACGAAGCGGGAGTACACAAGACTGGAGCGCCCCGATGCCGCAGATCCTCAACTGGATGAAACAAGATGGATCACGGACGGCGCTCCGCAGTTTTGGAACGTGGCAAGGATGGCATGCGGCCCGGATACGCCCGGCCACAACGTCTCGGCGATCCAAGACTTCTCGAACCCGCCAAGTTTCCCATCCGATTGGCAGCCGTCATTCTCCGAGAATGGATTTGTGAAGAACTACACGGCATCTATGGATCCTTGCCTCCAGCCTCACCTCAGGGGCATGAGCGGCGCGTTTGTTCAATGGGGCCTGATATCCACAACTCAGGAGTTGATCCCCATGTTTGGAGGATGCAAACTCCCCATGAATAACGATATCTTGATCCCTGGCGCCATGTACTTATCCGGCGAATTGCGGTATAGCGGCGGTTGGAATCACGGCCCGAATTGGGGGAAAAAGGAGGACGGAATAATCTGGCGCGGTGTTGCGTCTGGTGGCCGTCATCAGACAGATAATTGGTCACACTTCCAACGGTTCCGGCTGGTGCAGATGCTCAATGGTACGACTGTGTCAGACATCGAACGGCATCACATTAAAGTCCCAACATTTGAGATGCCGCCTATGGGGGAACAGCACAAATCCTATCAGGGGGGAACAATTGGGGAATGGTTAACGAACAACTCAGACGCGGGCTTCACAGCCTTGCTTTGCTACCCCGAGGGTGAATGCGGCTATCTGGAGCCGTATTTCAGCGAAGTAGGAAACGTTTTAATGGCAAGTCAATATCGACAGAAATACATGCCCGACGTAGACGGCAACAGTTTCAGTGCTCGATTCAGGAGTCTCTTGCTGTCGACCTCGTTGCCGCTCAAGAGCACCATCTATGCCGAGTGGCACGATGATCGCCTGGCGCCTTGGGTTCATTTCGCCCCTTTGGATAATACGCTGCAGGATCTCTATGGCGTGCTTGGCTATTTCTTGGAAGATCAGAAAGGCGATGCAGCAGCTGAGATGCTAGCGGAGACTGGGAGACTCTGGGCCGAAAAGGTGCTAAGGCGTGAGGACATGCTACTTTATGTTTGGAGGGTATTGCTCGAGTTTGCTAGAGTATGCGATGAGGATCGGGACCGCCTTGGGTTTGTTGATGATCTTATATAGACAAGTCGGTGGCTCTGTGAGTATCACTGTCTCTGGTGACGAGACATCTTATGGGCTCTTACTGTGTTGAAATACCCCTTGTTGTTTAGCATCGATAAAGAATTATTATAAATACGATGCACCAATTTAGATGTCGTCCGTAATAGAAGGTATTGTGTAACATCGGGAGAAAATACACAGGTACCTAGGTACCTATGTTTTAATTAAAATGTCTGCCGCATTATGCACACTTGAATTTCTTAACAGCAGCTCAAAGTAGGCCTCCACGAGCCGGAGGACAGTATAATTGAAATCCTTTCTCCTATAATTGTGGTGTTCAGACCCAAAAGGCTTCAGAGGGGGCATCTAACTACATTACACGTATGGAATAATGATACTAGTGCTGAAGAAGGACAATCTTCCACCTAAGCAAGTCCTCTAGCTTCTAACCTATTTTATTTATTGTTGATTGACACAGTTGTATGTTTTGGAAACATTATTTTACGTTTCTTTCGGGGAACTTAGGTAGTTACCGCATCCACCAGTAGCTTTAGTGGCTCTAGCCCCTTTTCACCCCTTTTGCCCCCTTTTCTAGAAATTGATTGTATTTAGGTCGTGAATGCTAGTAAACTTTAGCAAAGCTCATCATATGAAGTTGCCAAGTATATCTCAATCACTCTGACGAGGGAGGGCGGGAACAACTTCACAAGCATGCTATAACCATTTGCATATTCAAATTGGATCATGTTGAACAGAAATTAGTAAGACTAGGAGGTAGGTAGGAATATCGACCAAAAACTGATCTTCCTTATGCCGCAGAACCTCCTTACCGTGAATGCAACCCTCAAGGAAGCAACTGCTTGTGCAAGACTTCAGCGATTCATTCTCGCGTATGGTTAGAATAGAAGGTTGCGTTTTAAATGTTAGGGTGAATTGCATTTGCTTGGGGATAACCTACACAACTATCCACTTGCGTAAGTATTGGAAGATTAGGCAAACTTAGGATGTACTAACAAAAGTATGTCTTAAGCAGGTTTACATTCAGCCATTTACTCAAGGGCGTGCCTAACAAGACAACGAGAAGTATGAGTCAAATGAAACCATCAACCGTTTAGGGGGTGGGGCCGGAAGGGGATATGGTACAAGAGTAATCCCAGGTCCTATACCTATGAGGTAAGTACCACATACAAGTGACACGACTAGGCAACTCACAAACCTAGTACTAGTAGAAGAAACTCTGTGCTTGGCGCTTGTTTAGAAAACTGCCATTCGTACTAATAGAAAACAGGGGGCGACTGATTAGAATTATACCGGACCTTGCATTTCATTACCTTCTGAGCTAATCTTCCATACACACCACAGCTTAGCAGAAGTTGAGAGAAACAGCAAAAAAACTATATAATCCCAGTCTTCTCCCATATTTCTTTCATACCAAATCAACTACCCAATCTCCTAAAGTCTTAGCACTACAGAGACCGGCGATACCAATCACACTAATTATTCTAATAAATTGGTTACCAATAACTTCAACCGCATTGTACACTGCATTCTCCATTCGCGCCCGGTAGTTCTACAGTTCTAGGAACTAGTCTTAGTATCATATTACTAGATATGACGACATTGTACCTTGAGATGCTGATTCGGGTGTTCAAGGAGGTAGGAGATCTCGACCAGCCCCTATTCAGGATATGGAGGAACGCTGGAAGATCACCTCAAATTTGAGAGCAGCGAAAGGTTCCCCTCAAGAATTGGGAGGAGCTAACACGCCTGCGAATCTTTTGCGGTTCTCTGATCCTACATTGATGGACATTTGGGTCGACACTGCTTGTAAGTAAAACCAACCCTCGTCGTATTTTCGAACTGCGCTTATATTTTGTTCCTGCTCTCCCATCTAGTCTCTTCGGCGTACAAGCCACTGTCTTTGCACCTAAAGAGCGTCAGCGGCGATGTTCTAGAGCACCACGAACGCGTCAGAAGCGTGTTTGAGCGGATCGAACGCTTCAACGACCCTAAATCTGCCGGTATCAGAGATTGGGCTAAAGGCCACCTGAATACTACCGAGCTTCTGTCCCCGTAGCACGAGTCTAACGAGAGTATGCTGTCTCTTTGGAGCAGGGTCCCGGCCGTTCTAGACCAACAATATTACGATTTCATTGAGCGGTGGCGCGACGGCAGTGGGGTCTACGACGAGGACCCAGCCGAGAGAGCTGCAGCTACTTTTTCCATGCCTACCTACATCTCTTATACATTCGTCGAGAGTTGGATGCCGACCAGCTTGGAGTTGGTAAATCTGAAGAATAGGGGTTCCGCAAGCACTTCGTTGCGCTAGGAACAAATAATTGTCTTCGCGTCTGTGCAGGGCAGCGCGCGTATCATCTCCCACGCTAGGTCCTTCGACTTTCCAAAGACCCTCCAGGAAATCAGGACTTTGCAGATAGCCCACTACAAAAGCACAGAGCGACTGCTCGCTAAACACAGCTTGATGCAGTCCCGTCCAAGTCCGGATATACAACAGACAGAGCACGGTATGCCCGATGATATCGTCAGAGACGATGGCGAGCAATCGCTCCACCATGCGAACGACGCGCACAGTCTCCAAGATGCTCCAAGCGTAGCCGGCTGGAAGTTTGAACTGGTCAACGATCGCATATACGTAAGTAAACTAATAACACCATAGTATGTTCCAACTAACCATTCACAGCGTTACAAGCACTTTGCCTGAAACTCACGACATCTACCACACAAGACCCATGTTACATGTTCTTCTCTATCCACACACAACACCCGCCGAGTCTTTCCACACAGAGCTCTCGTCTCGTCTGTCTTCCCACCTTAGTAAAATAAAACCCCTCTTAGGCTGGGACGTTTGCAATTTTCCTCTTTTTCCCCTTAACATCATCACCGTTAGAATTCCTTCATCAAGGTAGCTCACAATTCACAATTGACTATTTACTAATTCAATTTCACGAGTATTTAAGATGGAAGACGTGATGAGCAAGAATTTAACGGGGGAGGAGTTGGAACGCCGCCGCTTAGTTGTGGCCGCAATCGGGAAGAAGAATCCCGCGTTTCCTAAGTTCTACGAAGAGAACATGGCCTAGTTGGAGGGCGATACTTGCAAGGGCCTCATGGGTAACAAGGCCATGCGCGTACCTTTTAAGGTGGTTCCCACTCAGTCTCTCGATCTACGCATTACCATCGCTCGTCTCTCCTGGAATACCGCTGAGGACAGACAGAATACCGGGCGTTCATTATTCTTGATCCATATATAGCTTTTACGTTTCCTTTATAACACCCGCCACACAAGGTGGCTACCGCTCATGCTCCCAAGCCATACATAACTCTCGCCTATTCTTGACGACACTCACCACAACATAGGTACGACCGTGGTATCGAACACAAGTCGATATCAACGGTACTAGGCTGTAATAACAGAGGATATGAGTATTTTGTCTACCTTGGAAATCCTTCCTACATTATTACAATGTTTCTAAGACTTTGGGGATCTTGTGAGGATGTTCCAAAGGCAATGCCTTTGTTCGAAGCCCTCGATAAATTCCGCAAGGCCTTTAACGGCTGCTACCCAATCGAGCACGACGAGCTAGCGGAAGGTAGTCAAGCCTGTCAGGAAGATCTCGAGGGAGTTGAAGATCACGCCTTCCTAAACAAAGTACTTCACTCAAAGTACTTCCTTATGATCTCACCCACCCGAGCGTGGAGGGGGATGGGTCAGACAAGAAGGTCACGAGGATTAGAGCCCGCTGTTGTCATTGAACAAGACAGTATACGATTGAGTTATCTGGAGAAGTATCGACAGAATGCTGATGCCGAAGATTGTTTGATGTACCATTGTCTGGAGCATGATTGTGCCGAGATCTGGCGCGAGGATTTCTAGATGTTAGATAGGGAAGTGAACTAAGGTTGAGGTTATTAAAACAACCCGGGACGATTCAAGATGAATGAAAGGAATGAAGAAAAGATTCATAAAATATATAATAAGTATGCTATCATTCTTGACTGCTAGAACACTAGCCTCTCTCGTTGATACATGGGATCACGTATCAGGGGTAACCATTGTGATTTGTGTGTAGTAGTTATCTAGCTACCTACATATAGGACCAACCTCACTAATCTCGACGTCGGCTGTCAAAAGAGCATCTCTTTTCCCATTAGGCCAATAAAATATGTTCCCATGGATGAACGCGTTTAGTTTTATCTCCGGTACGGTGCTAATTGAATTCACCTCGGGGCGAAATGATCCCAAGGCTTTGATAGAATATCATTCATGAATGGTTGCCTCTATTCAACCGATATTAACTGTTTCTAGGATAAGAGTTGTTATTAACTAGGTACCTAGGTATCTTTTAACACCTATCAATCTACTGCAAGACCAACAGCCCAACATATCAATTCCAGTTTCGGTGTTTTTCTGAATATACACCCTAAGCATCAACTATCGAAAAGGATGAACTAAACGAACGTTCAGTTATAGTTGTCTGCAACCAAGTCGCATCCCAAGACACTATCATCTTCATTTTGTCTATGCGAGAGTCAAGCATCAAGGAATATGATATCATGTACATAGTCTAATACACAAAGGTGCGTAATTATTTACTCTCAACTTATGCCTATCATCGCCAACATCGTGAGATAGTTTGATATTAACATGCAGTGGGTGCTTAACTAGAAGCATTTGTTTAAAAATAAATTATATTCCATTGTCTGTAACACAGTATTAGCGCTCCAATATATCCAATACCACAGCGTCAAGTAAGGGAACATTAATTGAATTATTGCAGTCATTATCTTGAGGGTATATGTACTCCATGTGAGTATAATAGAGATTAATGACTTGGAAAATGCACAAACCTGATGATTTAGGGACAGTGTGGATCCGAGAACTGTTGCAAATCCCACAAACCTGCATGTTTGCTATGCTGATATACAATATCAACATTCATTTGTTCAAAGTTTGGTTGTATTGGATATAATGTTAATATAATGTCTTCGGTCTGGTCATCTGAGTTTAGTGTTTGTTATGCATTCATCATAACCTTCGTGACGAATACTGCGTCTCGGGTAGTTTTCGTGGCATCACCCAGTAGCATAAGACGAATTAGTAAATGCGAGCATAGAGCTGGCCTTGTATTTATTTTCCATATATTCGGAGTGTTCTCCCTACCTTAGTAGATATTATCCTTCACCTTCCATCGTACCTCATCCTAGACCATCCATCAACCACCATTCTCCTCGAACATTTTTGGGATTTACCAAGTAGGGCATACCTAGATACACACACAAGAACTAGCCATGCGATACTTCCTGCCTCTCGCACTTTGCGTCGCGGTCGGGGTCACCGCCGGTCCGCCCGCCGGATACGAGATCAGGCCCATGACCTGGAAGGGCGCTATCGAGAAGAGTGGTCCGGAGATGTCGTTCGACGGCACTATCCAGGTACGGATCTACCTCCTAGGCAAATATGCCTGCCTATGTACTAACGTTATACCATAGGATGTCACTGCCCAGATCCGATCTATCAAGCCGGGTTTCTCGTGGGCAAACCTCACCAATGAAGAGGGCGGCGAGCCTGTCAGCAAGCGAGGATACAAGGTAACCTCACCCACCAACAATCCAGATATTGAAAGCATTCGTTAACACCACCACCAGGGCCAACGGATCCGCAACGTAGGCGGCCGAGCCAACACCTGCCCCATCCAGAGCGGAGCGGACAACCTGCGGGATATGAAGGGCAACTGCCAGGTCGACGCGGGACCGAGCGTCTGCTCCCGCCTCAGCTGTGTTCAACATGCGGCCGTCTGGTTGTGCAACGACGACAGCAAGCCAATCGCGCCGGCGTGCGCCGGCCTCGCCGACTACGTCGAAGATATCAAGAACAACTACCGTCAGACGTACGGCAGCCAGAATACGGCGCAGGGGCAGGAGCGCAACACGGACAAGTGGAATGTGGTTGTTGGTATGGATCTCACCTGCTGAGCTGCCGAGTAGGTACCTAGGTAGTGTGGGAGGAGGATACTCAGGGACACGGAATAGGGAGTATGGGTATAGGGGGAAGGAGGCGAGGAGAATTATGGATGGTTGGATGAAGAAGAAAAGTGATAAAAAATGTATCGAATGGATGAAGTAAACCAATTTCATGATATATTACAACGCAATTTTCCCTCCTCCCTAAAGTGATGTCCCTTCAATCTCTTTTCCTGGCCACCAACACACTGCTTCTAGTGCTGCCTTATCACTAATAATTGTTATAATACAATGATGAAAAGGCAAAAAAGTAAAATTAGAATTAGCCGCCTGAGGAATCGAACCCCAGAGTCTAGCGATCAGGTTGTAGGGGGGCGGGTCTTAGGTGAGAGCCTAATGTATGTAGGTAAGGATATCGGAAGAAGAGGATATGCCGCTAGACCATGCCAATCCGGCTCTTGGTCTCTGATTCCTAGGGGTCCAAGGTCATCTTTGGTTATATGTCTCTTACGCAGGGCGATTTAATTTCAAATGGCTTCGCCAAGACTTGGACGGTGGTGAGTCTGGCGAACTCTGTTGAGCACGGGGACACTTGTTAAGGGGCGAGCGTCCAGCGGTGAGGGGTTAACGGGATTTGGCAACCCTTCTCCGTGCTGAAATATGCGGTATATGAGCTGATGTGTGTATTATCTACTTGTTCAGTCTACATGAGTGATGGGGGAAGTCCTGTCTATATACACTTTCCTGCCAAGAGGCCATATACTATACCTAACAGCAGTCCCTTGACCACTCATTTCAACACTCCGCGGCCTTTCGTAGAGTGGACGGAAAGCTCGACGAACGGCACTCTGCTTCGAGGTGAAGGGCTTGTCTGAAGTGTTTCCATCGAAAGTGAACTGCCCACCCACAAAGACTACCAGGTTTATGGTAAGTCGAGAGCTGACGGGATAAAACAGTACTATATATTGTGACGGACGGAGATGCTGCAAGTGGTTGTCCAACACGTGCTTGTAGAGCTCCTCGAACGCACGTTTAGTCCTGATCGCAAGTGACATGGATTTGCAAAATGAATGACGTGGAGTGTGGGTATGTTGATGGTTGTTATCTTGTATTGTATGTACCAGAGGGTATGACTACTACCCCAACTATGAGAGAGGGCGGCAAACTTGGCATGAGGCTCGCACCATTTAACGCCTGCGACTGACGATAGCGTCGCGTATTCCTCCACGAGTTCAGGTCCATCAATGCTCAGATTCTGTCCGCATAGTAGGCTGAGATCCGAAACTCGAGAGAGCAAATAGCCTCTTTAGCCCTATGAGCTCAATAAGCTCCGGGAGATGATTTCAGTCTCGGGGATCGTGTATTGCCGTTCGTTGATGCTTCGCACAGACAGCTTAGAAACGTTGTGGTAAGAAACCTCATGCGAAACGATGATTTTGGTGGACTACTGCATTCTATGTCAGCTTGCCTTGTCCCATCTTCGATGCTCAGTGGTAGAAGTACCTAGACATTCATTCTGTTTGATCTGAGACAGAAGCAGGAGACGTAGATAATGTGTCACCTGACAACTACGATCCCTGGTTTCGAGTATTTCATGTCGATGCTATTTCACTAACACGACATTTAATTGGAAGACTTGGTCTTCTTAGGCTTCTTGGACTTCTTGGACTTGTGCTCCTCGGGATTGGGCTGCTCTGAAGGGGATGCCTCGTCGGCCTTGCGCTTGGCCATAGCACGTTCCTTCTCCTGGGCAATCTGGGCAGAAAGCTTCGCGTTCATTTCCTTGTCCTGGTTTTCTGCGAGGTCCGATCGGATGAAGCGGATGGCAGCTTCTTTGTTTAGGGACTGCTCTGGCTTCTTCGGGGGATTCTCGATGGCTTGAATCTTGGCGAAGTATTGGCGCACGCGGAGAATCTCCTTCATCACGGGGTGTTCCTTGGCATCGACCCCGGATAATCGCAGGGAAGCTTGGTACATGGTTAGATTCATATAGATTATGAGGGGTGTATGATTTTGTGGTCTTACAGTAGATTAACGATTCGATGGAATAAGCCATGGTCATGTATAGCTTGGCCTTGTCGAGCAAGGCTAGCTTGCTGGCGAGGTCCTGAACATCCTGGAGAGGCTTTACGGACTCTTCCAGCTGGTCAGCGACATCGTCGATCTGATCTAGCAGTGGTGTGATGTCGGTGGGATCCATGGCGAGCGATGAAGGGTGCGACAACCGAATGGCGCAAAATGAATGATTTGGTGAAGGATTTGGGATTTGGGAATGCGATAATTGATTGCACATGCAATAATTATAGCGGTAAACAACGGCACAATTTAATCTTTGGCGATAAGGTACCAGGGTTATCGATATCAATATGCAGGCTGGTGGGTCACAGGTCTGACCAATCATGACATTTCAATTTCTGACCAGTACTAGCGCGATTACACAAGCTTGTGAACTTCAAATCGGGTCCATCAAAGAAGAAAAAAATTAATGTTGCCGTCATGAAAAGTTGCTTCATTTTTGATTTCAACTTACTCATCCTATCGAGTCTATGACCTTTTCGGTTCTAATTGAGTCCCTCCCTCTGCATATTGTCACATCCAAATTGTATTATTATCTTTCTTACTAAACAATCTTTTATTTCCCTCAGATAATCCGTAGATGGTCCAAGATTGGCCGGGCATCCAAAAAAAAAAGTGACGATAACAGACGTTCGTCTCGCCATCTCGCGATACTACACAACCTCGGGTCAACCCAATGACATGACACCGCACACATAACCGCCACAGCTTTCCACCCTGTATCCTCACATTCTTCGCCGGCCGCTTTCGCGGGCTCTAGCGCGAATACCTAGCAGGACCACAACATGGAATCACGATAACCTCTTTGCGGGCCGGGGGGCCACCAAGCACCAGCAGCATCTGTCTGCTGTTGCTATCATGACAATGACACCGAGTGGGCGGAACGACGGCTTTCACCTAGATCCTCCTATATACTATCCTCCGAATTTGCCAGGACAAGGCACCCTCTCGGAAAATGCTACCCCGGGTTATCCGTTCTACAGACCGCCACCAAAATACAGGCTCTACGTGCCATATGTATCGTCCCCTGTTGAGATGACGAGGTCTGCTTCTGCATCGCAAACAGCAGAGGCCGAGGTAGTGGCCGAAGCCGAAGCCGAAGCAGAAGGGGGAGTAGAGCAGGAGGCGGAATTTCAGCATGAACCTGCAGAATTAGCACCCATCGTCAAATTGTCGGACAAGATCCACGTCGTGGGCTTCGATCCCCACGCCAGACTCATCACTCACGCTCTAGCTGCTGTGCCCGAGTTGCCTCCGGTCCAGATGCTCATTCATAACACCATGCCCCTGACAAAGTGGGGAGAGGAGGGCAGGGCCATCAACGTCTTCGATTACGATTTAACCCCTAGATCTACTCAGAATATCCGATGTCCAGAATATATTGGAAACTGGCGCGTCCGGTTGGGGAAGAAACCCATACTGGACAACATCGTCGTCAGCACCCTTTCCGGCGCTGTATTACCTACCATGTACCACCTCCGTCCCTATATCGATCGCCGCACTACCCTGTGCTTGCTTCAACCCGGCCTGGGAATGATGGAGCTGTTGAACGAGCACGTCTTCGTCCACCCAGAGCTGAGACCAAATTACGTCCTATGCCACAGCGAGCACAGACTTGAGAGACACTCTTCTTACAAGTACTCCCTAAGACACCTCCCCGGCAACCTGCTTCTTTGCGCCGTTCCCCGCGACGGAGACTCGGAGCTAGATAAGAGGACGGCCGAAGCACTCGGCAGCCAACACAGCCGACACCTGGTCGATCTTCTCATCTCTGCCGACGACCTTCAAGCTTCCGGTCGGTTCTGGGAGCTTTTTCTACGGCGGAAGCTGCCAAGCATGATCTACCAGTCCCTCGCCGACACCCTATCCGTCATGCTGGGCTGCCGGTACGACGAGCTCCGGGGCGACCACTACGCCATGTCCATGTGGAGCAAGCTGCTGAACGAGACCCTGGACATCGTCTCGGCGCTGCCCGAAGCCCGCACGCACCCGGAGCTGTTCTCGTACTTCTACGAGCCCTCCTTCCGCCGGCGGCTCAAGAAGAAGCTCGAGCGGTCGGCCGGCCAGTACAGCCGGTGGATCTCCATGGTGCGCCGCGGCCAGATGCCGCCCGTCGACTACTGCAACGGGTACTTCGTGCGCCGCGCCCGCGAGCTCGGCCTCGCCCACGCCCAGAACAGCTTCGCCCTGTACACGGTCAAGGCGCGCCAGGCCGGCCGCCACCGCGAGCTCCGGACGGACGTGTCGTTCGGCCTGCAGCCCTACATGGACGACCGCGACCGCGTCGGCGGCGGCCAGGACGCGCACGACCCGCTGATCGACGACGTGGACCTGGACTGCGACTTCTAAGTGGTGCTGGAGCGGGATGGGATTGGTACGCGCTCCAGGACGCTCTGGGACTGTGTGTACTTGTATAAACTAGGTAACTTATGAACGCATGTGGCTTGTATAACGAATTAGAGATAGAGTCAGAGCTGCTTGAATATAATGACTTTCTCCCTTCACATAGAGTATTGATATCTATGAATATGCGGTTGTTCTACCTCATACATAAGAGTAATATTGGATGCTCTTGTGAACTTAACATGGCTATTTTATTATAAATATTATCGAGGGAGCTCTCTTCATAGGTACTTATTAGACCAACGTTTATTGATATTGGCTATGAAATGGAAGCGAGAATTTAGGGTAAGAAATACAGAGCTAACCCGGGCTGGCAACCCCCTATCTTTCTATGAGCTAGCAAAGCCAAGTGTCCTCAATAGAGGGTACAAGTCCATGAATCCTTACGAAGTAAAATCTGTTAGCTGCCTATGCAATTGATTGCGTTGGAGTAAATGACTGGCGTACAGGCTACTTCGAGTCTTGCGTTGGATGGCTCAAATAAGGGAAATATAGGAGAGCTACATGTTCCTCGGCACAAAGCTAAATTACCTTCAGTGGGAGAGAATCTCTACAACCTTTGAAGCGACAGTAATGTTTATATCATCCCTCGGGGACCCTTAAAAAGAGGTAGACACATCTGAATCTAGGATGGATATCATCCTAACACCTATTACTCTCCAAACCTTCTATTTTTGCCTCTTCATACTTGGCATCGAAATCAAACACATATACCACACATAGATCAATTGAGTTTAGGAAGAACGGAGAGTGAGATATTTACTTGAGTGGATCGTGGGATAGTACTATACAGCGCAACGCGCCTTTCTCCGCCGTGCTATGCCACGCGATACGCAAAACTTGGTAGGCGGTAAATGCTCGCTAGCAACGAACGATAACAAGCAACAGAGACTTTTCATTGCCTACTTCTCGCATCTAAGGAATGGGTAGGTAGCCCTAACCCGTCCTACGTCCGTCTTTGCCCATCTTTCTTTCTCCCTCCCCCTTCGCATCGCGCTCGAAACACACCCACCCTAGTACTGGCTGGCGGCGGCCTGGCAGGCCTTGAGCTGGTCGAGGTACCAGCCGCAGATCTGCATGTTGCCGGCGTTGTCGTCCAGGCACTTGGTGAAGCTCTGGGTGGCGCCCGCGCAGTTGTTGCCCCACTGCTGCTGCTGGGCATTGGCCTGCTCGGCCTGCGGCGACGCCTCGGCCGGCGCCGACGAGCCGCCGAAGAGCCCGCCGATGGCGTGGCCCACGGACGAGCCGATCGCTACACCGCTGTGCGTGTTGTATCGCATGTTAGCCCTTGCAACTTACATCCGATCCTAGGTACATATCATATGATGTGGTAGAGAGGGAGGGACGTACGCAGCCGTGCTGGCCATCTGGCCGAACAGACCCGGGCCCTGCGAGGCCTGGGGCGCGCCTTGCGCAGGTGCGTGCTGCTGGGGAGCGTGCTGGCCTTGCGCCGGGGCGTACGTGGCCGCGGGCCGCTGCTGCTGGGGCGCGGGCGCCCTGGACGGGACGGTAGGGCGAGCAGGCGCGGAGCGTCCGGCGGAGCGGTTGCGAGGCATCTTGCTTATCACTGTCGACGACGAAGTGTAGATGTATAGGTTTGGGTGGGAGCGAAAAAAAGAACGTCAAAGTCGTCGGTCTGGCTTATGAGTGACTAAAAAGCTAACTAGAAGGTGGCAGAAGAATCGGGAGTTCGGATTTAAAAGTCCAGACAGAAAAAAAGATCCCGGCAAAGAGGCAAGCTGCGGGAGCTACGTGTGGGCGGTGGCCAATCACGAGGCGTCAATTAGGCACGGTAGGGGCCAGTCCCAGCGACCCCAAATTTCTTAGGAGCTTCCCTGATTGATGCATATGTAATGTCTGGGTACGTGCATATTTGAATGACTTCCTAGGAAGTTAGGTACCTATTATAGGTTATTGCCAAACAAAATACTACCAATACTACTACTGGATATACTTCGCTTCTCATGCTTCCAAGGTCTGCATCGTGAGGGCAGTGTCTCAGCAAATCTGTCTGAAGTCCGAGAAACGGGAAAATCATAGTCAGAGAATGGTGCATAGGTATTATGTAATCCTGCGTATATGCATACTTATGCAATAAATGGACATCCGTCGAAGCTTCAAGTTCGGTGTGCATGCTCACCCTAGCTCCATGACGAGAACATCCGATACCCGGAAGAGCAAGTCTTATACTCAACTTTACCAAACTTCCTTACCTATTTCCACTCATTATATACATCAGGAGGAACATCTCACCAGATTAAGCGTCGGGATGTGTTGAGCCTGCTGCTCCACAAGACCCAGCAAGATGAAAGCCCTCACGCCCCGTCTACGCTCTATACCGAGCAGACACGCCCTCTCGCAACAAGCTCATCACGTGCCCCATCTCCCCGTAGCCGCAATAGGGGCGGCATCATGCACCAGTAACAGCCGCAGCAGGCCCTTCTCCGTCCTGAACCGCCCGCCGCCCAACTACCCGGGCCACGTGCCGCTGACGCGCATCGAGCGCGCCGCCCTGGCCGTCGGGTCGGGGGTCGCGTCGCTGCTGGACCCGTACCGGCACGACATGATCGCGGCGCTGGGGGAGACCACCGCGTCGCCGTACTTCGTCCAACGCCTGCGGCGCGCGATGCTGGCGTCGGCGACGGGGCGGCGGATCCTGCGCGCGCGGCCGCGCCTGTCCTCCGCGACGCTGGACCTGCCGTACCTGCGCACGCTGGGGCCGCGCACGGTGGGCGGGACGTACGCGGCGTGGCTGGACCGCGAGGGCGTGTCGCCCGACACGCGCGACGCGGTGCGGTACGTCGACGACGCCGAGTGCGCGTACGTCATGCAGCGGTACCGCGAGGCGCACGACTTCTACCACGCGCTGACCGGGCTGCCGGTCGTGCGCGAGGGCGAGGTCGCGCTCAAGGCCTTCGAGTTCGCCAACACCCTGCTGCCCATGACCGGGCTGGCGCTGCTGGCGCTGACTACGATGAAGAGCGCGGAGCGCCAGCGCTTTTGGACCATTTACGGCCCGTGGGCTGTGAGGAATGGGTTGCGCTCCGAGGAGGTCATCAATGTGTACTGGGAGGAGGAGATGGAGACGGATGTGGAAGAGCTGAGGGCGCGCCTGGGCATTGAACGGCCGCCTGATCTGAGGGAGATACGGAAGAGGGAGAGGGAGGAGAGGAGGCGGGTCAAGGAGGCGGCGGCTAAACAGGCTGTTGCGAGTTGAGTACCTATCCATAGGTATATTGATGTTGAAGAGGAAGAAAGTGTGGCATTGGAATCTGTACGCTATTGTACCGTGTCCACGTAGAGTATCATAATCGAATATCTCCCCATTAACGCCGTGCCATGCGCTGTGCTATTGTGCCCCCCTTTTCTTCTCGGCGTGCCTGCCCAACCTGGTTTCCCGTCCCTATTCTTCCCGTCCGGGGAAATCATTCGACCAAACCCCTATCCCTCTTTCCCTCCAGCTATCTAGCCCCCTCTCTCACAAATCCAGCAGATCATCGTCCTCGTCGTCCCAGTTCTTCCGCCGCGTGACCACGATCTTCTCCTCCTCCTTGGTCTCGGCGACGGCGTTGAGCAGCTCCTTGAGCTGCTGCTCGGTGACCTTCTGGCGCAGCTGGCCGGTGCGCGCCAGCATGATGAGGCGGTTCTCGACGTCGGTCGCGCGCTCCTCCTTGACCAGCCGGATGCGGCCCAGCCGGTCCGCCGCCTCGGGGTGCAGGATCTGGTGGAGGATCGACTGCCGCGCTTCGGCTTCTTGTCTGGGCTGTGCATTAGTCGCTCGTACTTTGTGCGTATTGAGGATGGTAGGGGAGGGCTCACTGTCTCGCCTGCTCGGCTTGGTTGGCGCCCTGCCCGCCGCCACTACTACCGCCTGGGCTGCTGGCCCCGCCGCCTTGCGCCTTGAGCTGCTCTAAGCGCGCTTTACGGATCTAGAAGTAGAGAGCTGTCAGACATGAGTTTCATACGTATTGCCTTAAGAAATTAGTAAGTATACCTGCTCTAATTCTGCGTCGGCCATGTTGTTTTGCTAATGTGGTTCTTGTTGAATGTGAAAGTTGGGCAAGATATTGATGTAGTGGGGTACGTTATGTATGGAAGTGCAGCTTGGAATTCGAGAAATCCATCGTTAGTGGGGTTATTTGAGGGTCTAGGTTGTTCCTTGCATATCGTATTAAGCAGGGTTATAAGCCTAGGGAGGGAGTAACATATGATCTCATCGCTCAGGACATATCGAGTCCCGTTAACAAAAGTAAATAGACGCCATGATAATGTGATATATCATTGGAAAGCCAAGCCAAGGCCGCGTATGTTCCTCATTCACAGAAAAGTTAATACACACACAACTTCTTATGAGACGGTGAGGAGGTAAGGTCCCTAACTAGCTAGCTATACTGTGTGAGTGACATATACGAACAGACTAGAACACTACCTCATACAAGGACTTGGTATTGCTGGGAAATTCCGACTGCGGCTTATCATATCCTCGATAGGGCTGTTTGGTGTATTTAACTAGCACGTCTCCTGGTCGTGTGTGCACATTGTGATTTTTACTCGTTAACTTTGAATACCTTACTGCATCTGTTAGGTCTAGGTGCCCATGTATGGGTTTGCTCACTGGTCTGAATCAATAAGCCAGGAGCTATAATTCTACGAAATGCTGTCAGTTTCTGAAAACCGCCCCCGCCTCACACGTTCAAAGCGACCTGCTAAAGCTTCTGACTCTTCTTCGCGCTCTTGTCGTCCTCGCTGTGACTCCCCTGATGCTTTTCCTTGTAAGTTTGACGTAGATTTCGAATGATTCCATGGAGCTAATCGGGACATAATAGCTCGTCTATCAGTATGGGAGGCTGTCACAAAGGCTTATCCATCTATCTTCGACATTCCTCCCCCGAATTTAGAGCCGTTCGAACTGTTCAAGCACTTGATCGCTCGCAACTCGATAGCGGAAACGCCCGGCCAACCGGGGAGAGCAGGCCTTGTCTTTGGGCTTAGTTATCAAAAGAGTCAGTTACTCCCTGGCTGCTGCATAGGTATCTTACAACATTGATGCAAAAATAGGGCATCTTATCGCTGTATTCCTCCAGGTCTGTGGCGATGTGCGGACTGGTGTAGACCGCTGTTGGGAATGTGCCCAAGGAAAAGGCATTTGGAACCTGTGTGTCGTTGTACCACACTATCTTAAACCCAAAGTCATCGATTCCGATCCATTAACGGGCGCCTGCGCATGTTGCTACCACGCCGGAAGAAGGACCACTTGCTCGTTAGTATCAAAACCGTCACGCAACCCATTCGAGGGAGCCACGACTACGAATTCCAATATAGTACCTGATCCTATGCTTGTAGCTTACTACAGATCGATGTCGGACGCAAAACGACTGAGCCTCAGTGCCTCTTTGAACGATCTTGGTGCTTCGTTTCAAGACCAGCTGCTTGCCGTGCAGATAGCTTATTGTGAATTTGACGACGACGGCTCCACCGTTGCGGCCTACGCCAACCCAATTCTCAACGCTCATTATAGGGCTATGCATAGAGATGCGTGGCTTTCTATTTTGGGCAGCACAGACGCAGCTTTGAAGCAGGTAGAGACCCAGCTAGATGCGTGTCTTGCTGCTGCACGACAGGTCCAAGAGGCGAACAGAGAGATAAATAAACTTGTGGTCGATGAAGAAAGTGAAGCAGGCGACCCGACTTTTCATGAGCCAGACGACGATGGTGAAACAAGCGAGGAAGATTGAAGGGAGATTGCGAATGAATGTGGTTGGACTGTGGTAATAAACACACTCATTATAACAAAAGGAGAATTCAGATTTTGCTGCTGTAGATGAGAATCTATAATTGTTGACAATGTACTATCCTTGCTTGCGTTCTTGATTAGGTACCTATATAGTTAGAACATCAACAGTGCTAAGAAGCCTCGAAAGACTCATTGTATGTAGGTAAGGCTGACATGAGACTTCCTACTTGAATTGCCGAAAGGTTTGAAAATTTCAGCATTAGCCATGAAGTACACTACAAGTAAATGCCTTCTAGTACACACAATTCGAAGCCTAACACACCAAAGTTGAAATCCATGAACAAGACAATCACCAGCCCCCTAAACTACCTCCTAAGCAGCTAGCTGCTCCCCCCATCCTCATCCTCGTCATCTCTCCTCGGTTCAAAGTTCAACTATGTCGTGTCAGCCATCAACTCCCTCACTATACACATCTCAGCGCCCATGGATAGACATCAACGTACCGAGTTCCCATTATACAGCTGCGCATCCCGTCTCTGATCCTCGGGATTCTCGAACCCCCTAATCCGCGAGTTCCGCGCCGCCAGGCCCCGCAGCGGGATCTCGTCCTGCCTCTGCGCGCCTCCGCGACCGGGCAGCATCCCGGCGATCGCGCCGAACATAGCGAGCAGCAGCCCGTAGCCCGCGGCGAAGAAGCGCAGGACGGACGCGAAGCCGCGCCACGCGACGCCGTCGGCGCGCGCGTAGGCGGCCGCGTACTTGGACGGGACGAGGACGAGGGTGGCCGAGGGCGCGAGGCCGAGCGAGAGCAGCGACCGGATCTCCTCGGCGGGCTCGACGTGCTTGTTGGGCAGCGGCGTCAGCACCACGCGGAACGTGTAGGGCGCGTCGCCGTCGGTGCGCGCCTCGTCGATCCACGCCCGCACGTCGCCGCCGAGCGTCGCGGCGCTCGGGAAGCGCGAGCGCAGCGTCGAGCCGTCGAACAGGCGCACTTGCAGGTTGCAGTGGTCGCCGCCCGCGCCCATCCCGCCGCCGGCTCGCCTCGAAAGCGGGATCGGCGGTACCTGTGCCTGACCCTGACCGCCCGTGCCCTCGCCGTCCTGCGTCGCGCTCAGCAGCAATCTCGCCTGCCGTTCCTGGGCCTCTCGTTCCCTGCGCTCGCGCTTGTCGTCCTCGATGCGGCGCAGGATGCGCTTTCGTTCCTCGGTGGCCTGCACCTTGCGCTGGCGGACCTCCTCGGCGTAGCTGCGCTCGGCGGCGCCGACGTTGGGGTGCGTCTCGCCGTTGTCGCCGGCTTCCTTGCGCTGCTTGGTGCGGGCCTCGCGGTCGGCTTTAGCTTGCGCTTCTTTAGCCTTCTTGTCAGCTTCGAGGCGCTTGGCGCGCTCGGCGAGGATGGCTTGGGCTTGGGCGTTCTGGCCTTGGTAAGTGGGTGCGGGTGCGGGTGCGGGTGGTGCGGCAGATGTGCTGGCTACAGGAGCTGGAGCTGGCGTGTCGTCGTCATCGTACAAGTCATCTAGCGAGTTTCCCTGCTGGCCTAATGTCCGCCCTTGAGGGGCCGCTGCTGGCCGGCTCTGGCTTGTTGTAGAAGGAGTTAGGCTCTTCGTGATCCTACGAATAAGGTCTTCCTTTGCCGTGCCGCCACCGATGTACTCCTTCAGCGTGCCGTTCCTGGGAGATATGTAAGCTGCAATGCTCTGCTAAATCACTACAGTTCTATGGTACGTACTGAATGATGACTATCGTAGGCTTCTTCGGCACGGGAAATAGTGCCTCTAGAAACCCTGCCTCCTCGGATCCGGCCTGTAGTCTCAGGACCACAGCTTGGTTTTCAAGCGGTGATTTGAGCTGCCAAAGTCAGCCTCGTACATTCGACTGAGAGTTTCAGTTACCCACGGTGTCATTTGTGAGTAGTTCGTTCTCCCACGTCTGGCTCTCATCTCCGCTGTCTAGACTTATGTTAGTAACACACTATACATGTTCTTAGTGATTCTAACTCACCAGTCACAAATGCGACGACCATCTTAGATTGCTGGAGGGCATGGGCAATGCCATCTTGCAGGCTGCCCTGGAAGAATACGTTGTCTCCCATTGTTGCCTTCTGGGTGGAAGGGCTGTGTGAAGAAGGTAATTTAGTATCTCTGAGATAGGTAGGTTATGTGAATCACAGAGATATAGAGTGAGCTGAACTCGAGGCAACTCTAGCGTTTTTGGTTGATATTTAATCCAAGTCTTTCGATCTTCCTTAGAAACTTGACTCTGGATTATGGTACGGCAATCATTAAAAAATGAGAGCATTCCTTGGTATCTGATTAAGGCTTGCTCTGGGTTTGTTGATGTAAAGGTATGTGAATGAAAGTCTCACAAAGTCACAAGGCTGCTTGTTAACGTGAACTAGCAGTGATGTAAGTTGTCCAAGCTGAAAGATGCCTGCAGCTAGCGAAAACCCACATTGCATAAACGGGGCGCGCGGACCCCTGTCCGAGCTGCCGGCCCCACTAGCGCCACATCCAATGTACCTAGGTATCGATCAAACTTGACCAATAAGCAAGCTCCATCGACTTCAAAGAAAAAGAACGTCATCATGGTCTCGAAAGCCAGACATAACGATTCTTAAACAGACAATCTAATAGACTTCGCAATGAAGTGTCGAGGATGGCTAAGCCCCCAATCGCTAGCGAGGCAGGTCGAGAAGTCCCTCGAGGCTCAAGCACGCGCCTCCTATAATAAGCAGCACAGCTACACCACGCAGACATCACGACGTAGCAGCGTCCACCCGTCCCGATCCCCCCGCTCCCGGGCAGCAAACTTCATCCCTCGTCGACCCTTCACCCGCACCACGCCCCTCGCCTCCAAGCCCCCGGCCGAAGACCCGTCCTTCACCTCGGTGCTGGACCACCCGCCGGAGCTCGTGCGCACGGGGCGGCGGCACGGGCCGGGCCTCATCGTCCTCGCCATCATCCCCGTGACGGCCTTCCTGCTGGGGACGTGGCAGGTGCAGCGGCTGGGCTGGAAGACGGAGCTCGTGGCCCGGTTCGAGGACCGCATCGTGCGGGAGCCTTTACCCTTACCGCCGCGCGTGGACCCGGAGGCCATCCACGACTTCGACTACCGGCGGGTGCGCGCGCGGGGGCGGTTCCGGCACGAGGCCGAGATGCTGATCGGGCCGCGCATGCACGACGGCGAGCAGGGGTACATGGTGGTAACCCCCCTCGAAAGAGAGGGTGGCCCCGAGACGACGGTGCTAGTGAACCGCGGCTGGGTCAGCAAGAAGCTGCGGCGGCAGAAGGACCGGCCCGAGGGCCTGCCGCGCGGCGAGGTCGAGGTCGAAGGGCTGCTGCGCGAGCCCTGGAAGAAGAACATGTTCACCCCCGACAACAGGCCCGATAAGGGCGAGTTCTACTTTCCGGATGTGAAGCAGATGGCGGAGCTGACGGGGAGCCAGGCCGTGTGGGTGGAGCAGACTATGGGTATGTTTTTTATTTTGTTTTATTTTAATTTATGGTAGGGCTTGGTTATATAATTTTTATTTTGCTAACAATGTCTACGACAGAGCCGGACTTGCTCCAAGTTATAGACATGGAAACCAAGGGCATCCCCATCGGCAGGCCGGCCGAGGTCAACCTGAGGAATAACCACGCCCAATACATCTTTACGTGGTATGCCTTCATCTTCATGCTTATGCTCATGCTCATCCATTCATCTTCTCATAACCGTACTAACAATAGTGCCCTAGGTATGGACTAGCATTAGCGACGTCCGTCATGTTCTACATGGTGGTCAAGAAGCCACCCACCGACGTCTCACGCCGCGTGCGTATGAACAAGGAGTGGTCTTGATAGCCGACCCCTATTCTCGTGATCATGTAATATGCATTAGACCCAATCATCATCGGTTTGGGTTTGGTTCAGGTCACTTCCTCTTCCTCGTCCGCCTCCACGTGCCGTGATTGTGTCTTTCGAGCCTTCTTCGGCGCCGGGACCGGCATGCGCAGCTCCTGCAGCAGTTCTCGCGGTAGATACCTCTGCGCCAGGGCGAACGGTGTGGTGGATGTGTTGGTCTGTCGTTGTCTGTACCGCGTATAGTTAGAAATATGTACTACTAGGACCAAAACACCTTGCCTAGAGAGGCAATGTAGGCAATGTAATAACCTACCTTCGCATGAGCATCATCATGTCACTCTCGTTGATGGTGTTCCGCCCCGCGTGCTTCGCATAAGCCGACAGGTCGTCTCCCAGCTGCTCAAAGAACCAGTCCGTTGCTTGCATAATCGCATCTAACGTGTCCGCGCCGATCTTCGCTTTGCTTCCAGCTGTCTTGGCAAGTGTCGTTGCTAGTCGCTTTACCACACCTTGGGGTAGTGAAGGGTATTCGATGCCGTGTCTCGATATCTTTTTACCAGCTTTTCTCCTCCCGGTAGTTCTTTGCGCCGGTGGATCAGCAGCTTGTGAGATAATCGTCGTTTCCGGTAGTTGCTCGTTGTCGTCGTCATCGTCTTGTAGTCCGGGTATATCAAACGGCTCTCCTATACCGTTGTCACTGTCGTCGTAGTCTCGTGGTGGCGGGTCCCCTGTCTCGAGACCCTCAGTCATTGTTTGTTCTCGCGTGGGCGATTCCACCGGAGCCATGACAAAAGTGCTCTCGTTGCCAAGATCCGGTATCTCGATCGGTCCAAAGTCATCCTGGCCTCCCATAGTCTGCCGTCTCGTCTCTTCGTCCATACGCTCGAATATGGCATCCTCATCCAGACCCAGACCCGCGGTATCATCGTCCAACGCAGGCGGCGGGAAGAACCCCGAGTCGATGCCGATATCGTTATCATCGTCGTCTCCTATCTCGGGTCCCGCAAAATCGCTCATGCGCACGCTCCCAAAACTCCCCCTGTCCAGCCTCCCCAGAGGATTCTCGCTCCAGGCGCGGCGCGGCAGCTCGATGGACTGCACGGTGTAGTTCTCGTCGTCCAGGATGCTAGACCGGGGCGGCTTGAGCTCGCTGTCGTCGTCGTCGTCGCGGTCGAGGGGCAGACTGAAACGCGGCCTCTCGATAGGAAAGTCGTCGTCGTCGTCGCCCTCTTCCGGAAGCGTCTGCAGCGTCGAGTCGTTGTTATCGGCAGGATCTGACGACGACGAGGACAGCGCTTGGGACGTCGGCGCCAGAACCCGACTAAGGTTCCGCAGCAGGTCCCGCGGCGTCTCGCGCTCGCGCTCCCGGGCTAGGCTGCGCCGACGCCCCACGCGGCCGGGTGTGAAGAGCGCGGTGCGCCGCTGGTTGAGGGCTCGGATGGCGGCGCGCGCGTGCGGTGTGTTGGGGTTGCGGCGGGCGGAGGCGGAGAGGCGGTTCGAGGAGGGTTCGGCGCTGATGGCGCGGCGGTTCGGGGTGGTGAAGTTTGTGGGCGTGCGGACGGCGGCTAGACGCCTGTTATCTGGCGTTGGGGCGGACATGGTGAATACTAGTTTCTGACTTCGGGTGAGTCTACCAGCTAGCGGGATGGCTTGGTATTAGAAAGGTGATAGGTGTTACTGAGAGTCACTATGAGCCTCATGGCAGTCAAGCTTTCCTTGCTTCTCTTATTTCCAAGTCAATTGATTTCCAGCCTCTTAGGTGAGTCGGTGTAGCTTCTGAACCCGCAGTTATTCGGCGATATGACGTGTGATGATTATTCAATAATTCAACGCGATTAAAAACCTAGACGCGTCAAAAATGGAAATTGGATTACATGTGCAAAGTAAAAAAAAAAAACAGGGACCGCACGTGGCGTCTTCGCACTGTCCACCTAGAAGATTAGAAGGTGCGGGGCAATACAGGAGGGGTTCCAGCTACTGCTCCAGCTAACTGAGCTAACTGCTCCAGGCGCTCTAGCGTAACCTGGAAGGTTTCCGGGACACCCTTGCCAGCTTGTTGCTGCCGAAACCCCCTAAAGCTTCTCGACGCATGCTGACATTGCCGGCCGGAGCCAGAACATTGTGAAACGACTTCGATTCATCTACCTAACCAAAAGTTCCGAGATCTAACAAATGGAATGTTCCTTGTTTCGTCAATTCTTGCAGCGCTTTCACCTGAAGCTATCCATACCTCAGATGACGACAAGTTTGTCTTAATGGCTTATGTCTGACAATATCCCGTCTCTATGGTAGTTGGAAGATGGTGATGGCAAGCGCCATGTGTCCAGCAAACCAGCTGGTTTGCCTATTCTCATATTCTCATAATCTCATTACGCAGCCAAAGTTCATCTTATTGAGACCAACCAGTTCATTTCCCAATAGCTCCGCCGTTGTGTCTACGACCGTTGGCGCGCTGAACAAAACCAAACTACTGCAAGGAGGACGACGACTGGTTTGGATACTCCCCGCAAACTAGCATAAACGAAATAGTTTGGGGTCGATGTTCTCCTTATGTAGATTCGTCGGTTACCAGGTCGGAATCTACCACAGACCCTCAATAACCTGACGAATCATCCCATTCCCTTTTTCTTAGCTTGCTGCAAGAGAGTCCAAGACCCAAACCCCCCCTGACCCTCACCACAACCGACAAGTCGTCGGATGTTCCAAAGGGGTTCGAGTGTTACAAGAAACGCTTCAAGTGGCGCTTCGGTTATCACACCTCGGGCACAAGCTTCCTTCTTGTTTGCATACCTATTTCCTACATAGCAGATCCACGAGATAGACAGCTCCGTCTAATAACACGAAAGGCAAGCAAGGTGCTTACGTACCTAATGTATGTCATCTTACTCGCCTACTCAGCTACTTACATACTTACATACATCCTACCCATACTACCTCCGTATGTACATGCACATGCAGAAGCGGGAAGTCCTACTGTACGGCAGTCTAGAATCGATCGAGGTATAGTCCAGATGCGAGCTTCTCATTGGATAACTCAGGTCCCTGATAAATATACCTTATCGAGGTGGTATCGGTTTGCTGTTTGCTTCGGTACTCGACTTCTTGAATATATGCCCTGTGCACTCGAGTCTCTACCACCCTCGACACCGAATATCGAATAAAATATATGACGACATGATTTAAAATATATAGACTCTGTGCAAAGTATGAATGTTCACAATCTCACAGGAAAGAGTTACGATCCACGGAATAGTAAAGCCAATGGGGACGCTCAGACCAACTACGTGTAACCCCTTAGGTACGTGCAGGTTTAGGGGCAAGTACATAAGTACCTTCGTACCTGGCCTATCTGATGGTATCCACACCTCGCGCTATGTACAACCGCTACAACTCAACTTTTTCCGAGTGGTTTATTAAGTCCCGAATTTATAGGGGTTCAATTGCGACGGCGCGTTCTTCGAATCACACATTAATTCAATTCGTCTCCAAAACGGTCGAATGATATTTTGACCACATCATTCTTTTTTTTTGCTTCTGATTTGGTACGCGCCAGACACAGGATACAGGAAGACAAACGACATCTCTCTCTCTTATTAATTGTAAGTGATAATATCCAATAATTCTTTGTTCCCCAAGACGGCCCCAAGCCCCCAATTGCAGCCATCCTGTCATCGTTTATCTCATTCGGCCCCATCCAATTCACCATTCACCAACCGTACCTACTGTATTGTATGCACCACTATGTCCCCATCCACTTGAATATTTGCCGCCTTCCCACTGTTCATCATATCGTTTCCCTTATTGCTTAAAGGTGACGGTTCTTCCGAATCTCTCAACTGCAAAAAAGGGAGATCTTTCTCCTTGTTCCCCATCGGCTGCCACGCTTGTTCTGCACAATCAGTTCCATCTGCAAGACGCTCGCGCCACCATCCACTCCGATCCCCCCAAGGTCTTCGAATCAAACTGTTGGACGGTTCCACACCACCCAGCCCACCCAAGGCACACCAAGGCATACCCCTAGTGCGAAAGAAGCTCCAGCATCCCTATCGGGGAACCCTACCTTGCCTACCTTGGCCTACCTACCCTATCAGGATCCTACTCAACCAGCTATCGTTCCAGCCTGCGGACCGTGCAGCAGTAACTGTACCGGTTCACTACCATTATTTCTTAGCCTGTACCTGTACCTACCAAGGTACACTTCTTGGCTTGGTAGCGCCGTTGTCTACGTTAGGTATCACTGGCCACTGGACAGCTTTTGCCCACCTCCTGCGATCTGCGGCACCACACCCTTCCGACCTTGTGTCAAAACATTTCTAACCCTTATGCAACACCAGCTCTCTTCTACACCTTTCTTCCTGTTCTGATCCGTGATCTGATCATAATCGTCGACCATCGTCTTCCCCATTGTAGAAATACCCATTCATACTCTTGAAATAATCCTCCAATACTAAGATCGCTAGGTAGATTTGCTTCAATTGCCTGATTCCTCATCTTGTTCCAGTCTATTGCCGATAAGTCTAATTCCGACAAACCAAAGAAAAAATTGCCGACAATGGCAGCTCCCGGTGTGCAATCACTAAAGGTATGAGATGTTCTTTTGTCACTTACAAGTTTTCAACGTCGATGAGTTACATATACTAATGCGAGATTCTCCTGCAGTGTGTCGTGACGGGTGACGGTGCCGTCGGCAAGGTCCGTTTATAACTATGACCATGACTCGAACCGCATGTCCCCAAGTCTAACAGTAGTGCCAGACATGTCTTCTCATCTCCTATACAACGAACGCCTTTCCTGGAGAGTACATACCCACAGTGTTAGTAGACTAAAAACAGATTTCTCCGTTTATCCCTATCCCAGCACGTAGGCTAATATATACTGTTTGTCGTCATATAGTTTTGACAACTATTCGGCAAGTGTAATGGTCGATGGGAAGCCAATTAGCTTGGGGTTGTGGGATACTGCTGGTCAGGAAGATTACGACAGACTGCGACCGCTCTCGTACCCCCAGACCGACGTCTTCCTCATCTGCTTCTCCATCGTGAGCCCGCCTTCGTTTGACAACGTAAAAGCCAAGGTACGTAAGCTACAAGCGACGATTCAGAGCATCTAGTTGGCCGAATCGCAACTTGCATAGCAGAAGATGCTAACGAAGCTCAGTGGTATCCTGAGATTGACCACCACGCGCCCAACATTCCCATCATCCTGGTCGGCACCAAGCTGGATCTGCGAGAGGACCCTGCCACTCTAGAGAGCCTACGATCCAAGCGAATGGAGCCCGTGTCGTACGATCAAGCTCTCATCTGCGCCAAGGAGATTCGTGCCCACAAGTACCTGGAATGTTCGGCACTCACACAGCGAAACCTTAAGAGCGTCTTCGACGAGGCTATTCGGTAAGGCTACTCTGATTCAAATAGTCCCTAAAGAATAGACGTATATACTAACCTGAAACGCAGAGCCGTCCTAAACCCCCGACCTGTCCAATCCAAGAAGCAAAAAGGGTCCAAGTGCGCCATCCTATAAATAAACAGCACGTAGGGGCACACGAGTTTTTCAGCATTTGAAGTTTTGGTCGAAAGAGAGCCAAGAAAGTCTTTGAATTGCTGCGAGACGGAGGAAAGAGACAGACAGACAGACAGAAGGCGTTTTTGGTGGACATATAGGAAAGACTACTACAGAATCCTCTTCCTTCCCGTGGAGGAAAGCCGACGTATTCAGGCAAAGTTCTTGGAAGAGTTTTGGCCGACAAACCAACCCATATATTTTCACGTCCCCTCATTTTCAGCCCTACATACCCCCCACAGACGTTTTTGGCAGCCGTTTTGTTGTCGTCGTTGTTGTTGATGCTGCTACTACAGGCCGTTGTATGGATGGATGGGATTCGACCACGCAGGAAAGGATAGGAGTGGAGTGGAAGTGGAGTGGATGAAACAGAAAGCAAGCTGAATGAAAGGAAAGATTTGCTTGCGAAGCTGTCGTCGTCGTCAGGAAAGGACTAGGTGCATAGTTGTCAGTCTGTCCTGTGTCACTTGGTGTTGTCTCTATCTCGAATTTCTATCACGTCACCGTTTGCCTCTACGGTCTTGGTCTTGTTTAGTCTTGGCCTACGGCGGAGTTGATGGACATTATACAGACACAGGCACCCAAGTTGAATTAGTGTACACGCAGGAAAGCAAAGCACCTTGTACTGGACCAGACGGTGGTGGTGGTGACAGTGGTAGTGGTAAAGAGAAAGAAGTGTGTATGTGTGTGCGGTCGTTCGTCTCCCCCCTCCCCCCGGCAAAAGAAGGATATTCAATCTTGCCTTTTCACAATTCTGTAGATAGCATATTTTGCGAAGAGGAATTTTAACTTTCAAGTATGCATGCACTCAACGTCACTATTAATGTGTGTCCATGTCAAACGGTGTTGTCTTGTCTTTCTATTATCGCGAACGCCAATGTCAAATTCTATGCGCCGAAGACGATCCTATCTTGGTATCATTACGTTTCTACGCAGTATGGTAGTATAGTAGTTTGCGGTAGGATAGGAGTATCAAGCGCCAGGAACTCTCATCCGGCGACTCGGGTGCACGGCATCCTCGATCCCACCCCCCGCCTTCTCCTCCCCTCCTCCATCTCCCCCATTCTTCTTCGCCTTGGCCATGTCCTTCTCGTACTTGGCCTTGATCTCGGCCTCGGCCTTGCGCGCGCGCTGCTCGTTCAGCTTCTCGTTCTTGGCCTTGATCTTGTCCTTCCTGTGGCTGGTATTGCCGCCGCCGCCCGCCGTCAGCTCCACGTTGATGCGGCGCTCCTCGGTCTTGCCCTGCTTGGCGGCGGCGTCGGCGGCGGGGCAGACGAACGTCGAGTGGTGCAGCTTGGCCAGGCACGACTTCATGTGGTCGTACCGCGCGAACTCGACGAAGGCGACGCCCCGCGACTTGTGCGTCTTGGCGTCGTGCAGCAGCCGCACCGACGTCGGGTGCATGCTGGCGAAGTGCGCGGTGATCTGCGGCACCGTGGCCGAGTAGGGCAGGTTGCCGACGAAGACGATGAAGCGCCCGGGCTTCTTGCTCGATTGGAAGGCTTCGGCTTGGGTGGTGGGCTCGGCGGAGGAGGAGTCCTTGTCGGCGTTGGTGTCCTCGGCAGTGGGCTCGGAGGTGGGAGCAGACTTCTTGGATTTCTTCTTCTTGTCCTTCTTGCTCTTCTTGGCGGGCTTCTCGTCTTCGGCCTCGAAGTTAGCTACCTCTTCTGCGATAGTGGAAGCTTCGGCCGTGGGGGCGTCGTCGGTGGCAGAGGACTTCTTGGCTTTCTTGGACTTTTTGTCCTTCTTGTCCTTCTTGCTCTTCTTGGAGGACTTCTCGGCCTCGGCAGGGGTTGCATCTTCAACGGTAGCAGGAGCTTCGGTCATGGAGGTGTCGTTGGTCGGCTCAGCTGCCTCAGCTCCCGTAGTAGCAACACCATCATCTTCCTCGATAGAGTCGGCCTTGCGCTTGCGGTCCTTCTTCTGCTTCTTCTCCTTCTTGGCCTTTTTCTCGGGCTTCGCAGCGCTCTCATCCGCGTCGCTCATGCGCCGCTTCTTGCTGCTCTTAGTGCTGGTGCTGGCGTCCATGGCGGCGGTGCTGGTCGTCGCGGGGTCTTCTTCGGGCTTGCGCTTCGTAGAAGGCATTGTTGCTTTTGTGTTTTATTTTGTGGAAAATAAAAAAGACAAGTGTTTTGGGCAATTTCTACTCGAAAGCAAGGACCGCAGAAAAAAGTTTACCTGGGGAAAACTCCAAAGGGGTGGGTAACAAGCTTCCGAATTTCATATGAAGGCCCAATTGCGAAGAGTTCGCGGACAGAAAATTTTAGTGGACCTCTGCGGCCGGTTGTGGTAGCCAGGTGGGGCCAAGGCTAATCGATACCGTAGCTGCTGTAAGTGCATTAGCGTCGCCGCTGGGGGCTCGCTTAGATGCATGTTGTATTTAGCGGGACTCCAGAGATTTCAAGTCCAAACTAATGACTGTTAATTCACCCTGTGAGTTGAAGCAACAATAGGTAGGTACTGAATGGTTTGTTCAGGTTTTTATAGAAACCAGTCTCACTATGAGACTAATTTATTGCCAAACAAAGGTAGTCTGTGAGTTAATTTTGGGCAGCTTCTATTAGGCTTCCATATCCATTTGGTTAACCCCTATTTCTCTATGAAAATAATGTATTTTGAGTGTTAAAAGATAGGGGATGGAGGATAGAGTCTTGATCATGCTTCAGACTCGGGAGATTTCCTCTTGGTATGTTGACAGATCAAACTAGGTAGGTACCTCACATCAGAGCAGTTTATCATCACCGTTGTTAAGTGAAGTCCCTAATATAAACATCGTTCTGCTTTTAATTGTATAATAGTAGAGAAGCCATATATTCTGCAAGTTGTATTGTAAACGTAGAATCTAAATTATAATCATACGGATTACTGTCAATTACACTTGTATTCCCTCGATTCATAGGTTCCCACGACCACAGCCATGTTACTTCAGAACCTTTCAAGAGAATGCCTCCACTCAGAAACTCAATGTGCTATTATAAATAAATATGTACCCTCGTTATCAATCTCAAGAGACTTTAGCAGGGCTGGAGTTGTTGTTTGATCAATATGCTTATACATAATAGAGCGGATGGGATCCTAAGCACTCGATATCCTGTAGCCATGCGCGAGAGTTTATTTTCTTAGAGAAGGATGAGACTTTCTTACAGTATCAACTGGAAAATGGTATCGAGACTTGGAAACCTCAGGTATTTATCACCATGTTTGGTCCGGCTAGTACCCACTTCCACTACTAGTCATAAGAATTAGTTTAGGGCAAGCAATCTTCAACAGCTACGCTGACTTTATGACAGGGTTCATGGCCTAATGGTAAGGCGTCAGATTTCGGTCCTTTCCGGTCCTCTGAAGATTGCAGGTTCGATCCCTGCTGAGCTCGAGATTTTATTTTTTTTAATCGAAAATATTTCGAATGCATTAATCATCATGTTAAATTTTCAACAAGTGGCATAAAGGTTTTCTTCTCTCAAAGGATATCTCTTCCCAAATAAGGATCTATAAAATTAGAGGCGAGGTCATCTAATTATGTGATATCAGTTTTGATGTTTTCTCACTACGTCTCAGAATGTAATCCGTGACATCCCTCTACTCAGAGAAACAGTGACAATGCAGTGTTAGTGTCACGATGCGAACATGGAAGCATGAGGAAGAGCTCTATTGGCACGAAGGGCGCTATCTGGTCCACCAGCCACGGGCAGGACATGGTCCATATACGCAAGCCTATTTTGCCCTGGACTCCTGGTGGCTTTTACCACTAGACTCCTAACATATAAACTTGGGTTAGCTCTAATGAATAAAGGGTGTAGATTAGATTTAGATGCAAGCTCCCGCTTGCCGCTCAAGCACCGCTAAGATCTTCTCCTTGAATATGGAATGAGTTTCGAACATGTTGTGATCCTGTAGCCAATTCACTTCTCCTGAATTTGGATCTCCATCTTGCGTCCACGTCTCGGCGAGTGTGTATCTAGACCGTGGATGGCAACGACACTACAGCTGTTAGATATCTCAAACATGGAAAAGGAACTGTATACTGACTCCAAATCTTTTTCATTCGATTCGATAATCTTATGGGGATCTGGATAGACTTGGTGCAGCCCTAATCTCCTTGGCTTCGGATTTCCAGACATGCTCTCTAACACACTTAAAAATCCCTTTCATAGACCGTTAAGGATTAGGTAGTACTATAGTCACCTCAGATCTTAGATTGAGAAAGCTTAAAATATCCTTCCAAGAACAAAAATAAATAAAAATCGAAGGTCTAGCATGAAAGGTGAGATATTATGATTGAATAAGAGGAGGGTGAATCGTTGCTTCTCTGATCATCCAGTCTGGAAAACACGTTCGCTTACCTACCTAGCTACCTACCTAGCTCGAGCTTATTGTTGCTCGCTACATGCTATATGTATGTTGGTTCAAATAACTTGGTCTGCCGTCATAACTAACGCTGGGCGAATACCGCAACTTTTCGCTCTTGCAAAGAATATTAATTATGAAATATTAACTAGAACGCATTGGTTGCTCACCTAAAGCAGTGACTGGTGCATAATGTATTGTAGACTCGCCATATCGTCGTCCGTCAAAAGCAAAATAGGAGAAGCGAAACACAATGATCAACTTGGTACAATGGCAACGAGAAACAAGAGCATTTAGATCGAAGGATGGCTGTGCCACTGGCTTAACCTTGGCTCGGGGGAGCTCAGGTTCATTAACAACAATTAGATTGAAAGTATGGTTGCTTGTAGTGAGAAACTGCCCACAATCAAATCAGCTGTATGAGTAGTAGTCAATGCCACATAAATTGAAAGACGCTGAATAAACACTTTGATACCTAAAGCATGATGCGAGAGCCCGGTGGTGCAGCGGTAGCACATTTCATCATTCGACACTCTAGATACCCCGTTGGGATGTCGAGGTTGGAAAGAGCATGGGTTCGAATCCCATCCGGGGCATGTATTTTTGCCTATAAATGATGCCTACATGGCATAGAGACAACCTACCTCAAAATCTCGAGATACTTGAAAATGCAGAGCTTCCTATTGGAAGTTCTAATGGTGGTTCGTCCCAGCAAGGCACCTGCATATGCACGCACTACTAACATGTGTGGGAAAGTACATTATTAACAATCAAGCCTTGGTTGGTGGGTTCGGTGAGAATGGTCCTGGGTCCCTTGCTTTGCCCAAATAAGATGGTTGTTGGTAGCACCAGGCAAGTCGGTGATCGTTTGTGGTGGCGTTAGGACGGCGGTAGCTATTATTAGATCACATCAAGTCTCTTTGTTATTACTCGTTATTCCTTTTCATCAATCTTTCACAATACCAATGTATCTTATCTTCTCTCGACATATTCATCGCCAAAATGGGACTATACAGCCAATTACCGGATGACATCCAGACTGTGGACATCATCATCGCAGGTGGTCAGTTTCATCGCCTTGTCCCCTCGCAAAAAGTATGCCCTATGTCATCCGATGAACTAATGCTATCGTCTGCTTTGTAGGGGGTACCGCCGGTTGCATCGTAGCTTCAAGGCTTGCCGAAGCCGATCCGAACCTTTCCATCTTGATCGTGGAAGCGGGACCCGACGGTGCCGGCAATCCTACGGTCGATTATCCTGCCTTCTTCTTTTCCAATCTCCTGCCGAGTGCAACAACTACTACATTCTATAAAAGCAACCCCTCGAAGAATCTCGGGGGCCGCGAGATCGTTGTTCCTGTCGGTACCGTCCTCGGTGGTGGCTCGTCCATCAACATGATGATGTACAGTCGCGCCCAGCGCGATGATTGGGATTCATGGAAAACGCCAGGCTGGACCACCGATGAAATGCTGCCATTTCTCAAGAAGGTATGATAAGTTTCACAGTCTCTCGTGTTGAGCTATGCATCTCAGAAAGATCTGGGTGATTTAAGACACCATGCGGCTGACTGGTCCTAGTCAGAGACGTATCATGGACCTGGCTTAATGGATCGACACGGTTGTGATGGCCCGGTTCACGTGTCCAGTGGCACGTTTACCGGAAAGAGATGCCAAGACGACTTCATTTCCGCCATGAAAAATGTCGGGTGGCCGGAGATAGAGGACCTTGGAAGCATGGATGCTTGCAACGGGGTTCAGCGTGCGGTCCGGTTCGTCTCTCCCGATGGCAAGCGCCAGGACACAGCTTCTAGGTACCTGAAACCCCGGCTCCAGGATGGCGCACACCCTAATCTCCATGTGCTTGTCGAATCCCAAGTCGTGCGCGTCCTGTTCCAAGGAAAGAAGGCCAGCGGTATAGTGTACCAGCCAAAGGCCGAAGGCGCTACTGAACGCACCGTGAATGCGAGCAAGATGGTCATCGTTTCGGCCGGCGCCTTTGGCACACCAGCTGTGCTGGAGAGATCTGGTGTCGGCAACCCCGAAATCCTTCGTCGTGCAGGTATCGCGGAGGTCGTCGCAGATGTTCCTGGTGTGGGTCGCGAGTACGATGATCACCATATGCTCTTGTATCCGTACAAGTCGAGCCTGAACCCCGATGAAACTATCGACGGAATTCTGACCGGCAATCTGAACCCTGCGGAGTTGATTCAGAACAACGACAAGATCTTGGGCTGGAACGCACAGGACGTAACCTGCAAGCTTCGTCCTACCGACAAAGACGTTGCGTCGCTGGGCCCCGTCTTCCAGGAAGTCTGGGACGAAGAATTCAAAGACAGCCCCAACAAGCCGCTGATGATGATGGCGTTGATCAGTTGGTAAGCTCGCCAGTGTCTATGAACCACTCTTATCGGAGCATCTAACTAACGGCTCACATTAGTTTCCCCGGCGAACCCATCGGAATCCCACCAGGACAGTACTTTGGCGTTTCGACCTTTACCACGTACCCGTTCTCGCGGGGCCACGTGCACATAACGGGCCCCGGGTTGACGGACCCGCTTGATTTCGAGACGGGCTTCTTCGCGGACGAGAAGGGCATCGATCTCAAGAAGCACCGCTGGGCGTACAAGAAGCAGCGAGAAGTCGCCCGGCGGATGTCCGTATACCGCGGCGAACTGCCCGCCGGCCATCCGCCTTTCCCCGCACACTCCAAAGCCGCATGTGTCGCGCCCGACGGCCCGCTTACAGACGTGCAGGACATCGAGTACTCGGCTGACGACGATGCCATCATCGATAAGTGGGCGCGCGACAACGTCAGCTCGCCTTGGCACTCTTTAGGCACGTGTAAGATGGCGACGCGCGATCAGAACGGCGTCGTAGACCAGTATCTAAGCGTCTACGGCGTCGAGGGATTGAAAATTGCCGATCTGAGCGTCGTGCCGAAGAACGTGGCTGCAAATACTAACAACACTGCCTTGGCTGTCGGCGAGAAAGCCGCTTCTATCTTGATCGAAGAGCTCGGCCTTGGTCGTAAGTAATCGAAAGTAATTGAGGAAAGGGTTATTTCAGAGAGCTCAGACCAGTCACAGCACTAGCCACAAGTGCTTTTTCCTAGGTAATATGTGGTCTGAAGTAAGTTAGAAAAATAGGTAGCACCTACACTCATGATTTCATAATTTTTTATCCTATAAAAAATCTAAATGCACTTAGAATTAGCACAAACGTTACTCGACCTCTTATGGAAGCCATGCAGATTCATCTGAACATGCGTGCTTATAAAATTATAAAGGAATATAAATGTTATTTTTTAGCTTATAATGTAAAACTTAACTTCGAACCAAAATCGAAAAAAAGTACTTGTAGCTGGTGTTAAATGTAGGTAGTCTGAGCTTCCTGAGATAACCTCATACTACATAGTGCGTATACCTTAGGTACCTACATATGTAACCTTCCTACCTGCAGCATTACGTTGCAAAAACTGAGTGCTATAGCCATACCTTGATATACCATTACTACTAAATTCCCCTCGCGTTTCCTGTTTCCCTTTTCGTCCTCCAACATCCAACTGCATTCTCGATACTCCTATCATAAAAAGTTAAAGGCGGACGGACATAGCACTCATACCAATGATCGCCATCACACAAGTCATTATAATACTCAACATATTCGACAACAGGCATATACATCCAGCCCACGTCCTCCTCGTGATCCGTAACGCCATCTTCCCAAAAACCTACGGGATAGTCTGATTCCTTCTCTTCCTCATTGAGGTCTGCCGTCATTTCTTCGTCGTCTCGAGAGAGCAGCGAAAATTCTTTGCGGACAAGCTTCACTACAGGCCCGTAGGCATATTGTCAAGCGACTCGAGGTATCTAGGTACCACGAGGCAGAAATTGTACCGTGCGCCGGCGAAGTAATCCCGACCGCGCTCCCAGCCGTACCTAGGTGGGGTTCCCATCTGCTATGTCCTCGGAGCTTTCTACGATTCCTCCACCAGTACCCGAAATAGGCTGCTCGGCTGCGTTGCGCTTCAACTCCTCGGTGGCCCACGTCCTGAACGCAACTCGAATCCCATCCGGTTTGAGACGATCATGCGTCGCTGGGTGATCCACGGCGACCAAATGACGGCGGACAAGAAGGTCGTCGCGACTTTGCAACTCTAGACGGCTTCTAATGCTTTCTCCGATGCTCTCCAGCATCCGGTTCCATACCGCGTCATTGCCGTGCGAAACGCGGTACACGGCAAAGCCCCAAGGTGCATCGGCTTGGGTGTCCTCTTCGGTCAGCGACTTGTCGATGCCGTGTAGGTCTCCAGGGAGCATGGCCTTTAAAAGTGCGATTGCGTCAGCCATGGCCGAAATAGAGCGAAATCTAGATGGGTGGCGGGGCCTGTAGCGACGGACAATTCTGCTACTCCCCGCTGCTTGTACGACGGTGCTTTCGCCCATCGAGCGATCGTCGTGGCGCTGTGCGTCTAGCGGCTATGACGGCACTCGCCCGGGAGGCCGTTTGCAGAGGGGACATTTGACATGCCATTCCATTCACAGTAATGACCTCGCGAGCGCAATGTCGAAACGGATTTCGAAGAGTAGCCGACGACATGAAGGAGGTTTGTAGGGATAAGGTAATAAGCGAGATGAATTCGAGTATCAGTTCGAGCGGAACGTGGGCTAGCGTCGGTGATGTCACCGTCGGGCAACCTGTAGCATGGAATGCGAGCTTTAATTTTGACAACTCGACGCACGTTATTCCAGAAAATGGCCACTCTGGAGGTTGAACGATCGTAAAATCGCAATTATAGAGACGCAAAACAAGAGTCGTCTCTGAGCCAGACACGGCGAAGACCAAGGTGTGTGTGCACACCAATTTTCTACAAATATCAGCAATGCAGGAGACAGATGAAGCGGTCGTTTATTGAATAGTATAGACAATAACCAGCGCCATAAACCCTAACTTGATATAAGACCATCATCGCCGCCTATTAACATTAATCCTCCTTCTGTACTAACAAATAGGTAATCCCTCCTTATAAAAACCCTAAAGAAATTCGATAATGACGATGCTCGCCTAGCTCTAGTAGCCGTTCATCCAGATGTCCAGCACAAGAACCGACAGCAGCCACAGCACGAGCCCGAAGAAGGAGGGCCGCGACCGCGCGGCGGCGGAGAGGGGCACGATCCACGGCCGGCTGGCCGACGTCGCAGTTGCAATCGCAGTCGCAGTCACTTCCGCGGCCGGACTACCGTCGGAGAACATGCTGGGCGCCGGCGCGAAGGTGACGGGAGAGTAAGAGACGGTGACGAAGTCCGTGACCGTCGTGGTGATGGTGGCCGTCTGTCCGAAGCCGGCGATGCTCTCTTGGCGTAGCTGCAGGCCGGGCACGTCGGCGACTTGGCGGCCGGCGAGGTAGTCCTTCTCGCGGGACCGCAGCAGCTCGTCGTTGACGGTGCTGGGTGGCACCATGTACACCTCGGCGCCGAGGTTCATGCACAGGGAGATGGAGTGGCTGAGGGCCGGGCCGTAGTTGCTGGAGTCGCACTGGGCGAAGAGACACTGGAAGAGGGACTATGTACGTGGCATAGTCAGCTTAAGTGGCTCCTTATGGTGCGAGCGAGAGAGAAAACGGACCCTCTGGTAGTCTTTCTCGTGGCAGAGACATCGCGTATCCAGACACTGCGTCACGAACATGCTGTCCACCATGCATCGCGAGGCGCAACCTTAGAAGATGATTAGCCGAGGCCCGAACCAGTCGGGGACATAGTCAAGGGCGAATTCACCAGGCGGACCAGGCGGCGGCTGGGCAATCGTGCCGTTCCACTTCGACCCAGCGACAAGCGGCAACAGGCCCGCGAGGAAGGCCCGCGCGACGAGTATCTTGCCGGGCTTCATTTTGGCCTTGGATCAAGACGACTATGTGCCTAAAAGCACGGCGATCCGGAGAACGTGAGGAATCGATAGAAAAGACTGTGTGCTACACCGTGTTTTCGTGTCTTTTTTTAGCGGTTTTCTGCTTTTTTCTTTTCTTCTTGGTACAGATTCCATAAATCTGATCGGTAACGCAAAAAGCGAATGGGACGGGAAAACAGTAGTATCGTACTGTTAAGGATGGTGTCCAACCAAAAAAAAGACCAGCCCAGAAGAGGGGGAAACGAATGTTGATGTTTGGCAAGATCCAAAAAAGAAGGCGGGTGATGCGATGCGAAGGGTGAGTTGATGTTGTTCTGGCGAGGTGGGAAAGGTATTGAGACGGGACTCGAGGTTCGAGGTTGGCATGAAATTGACTTTGGTTGGATTGTACGGGCAGGCACTTTCGTATGCTAGTGCGCCTACTGGTAGATTTGTTACCGGTCATATTGGGAAGGGCCGTGTCGTGATGAATTTCCTGTTGGCAGGTGGAATGGTTGCTTGGGTCGTTGCCGCCGCCATCGTTGGCCACACACCATCGTGGCTCACTACATGCTAGATGTGCGGACATATTCCATATTGTGGATTAAGAAAACGGGAATCCAACCATGTGTCATATTATAACTGTATGAAACCATGCCGGACGCTGATAAATATGAATATCCTGCGAATTCGAGAAGAGCATTAGGAATAAGTCGTGCCCCTTTTCTTCGACCAACCTCACTAATATTTCCTAATTCTTAAGCTAAACACTTTTTCTCCTTCACTTGCTTGTTAAACCTCAGAGTCGATAATATCGTCGTCGTCGTCTTTATCTTGCTTAACCGTCTGCTCATCCTCATCTCGATGAGTTAGAGGCAGCGCATGTGAGCTAGAGGGAGCTCGAGGAGTTAGAAGATTGCTCGTCACAGCTACACTTAGCAACTTGAGAGTTTCAGTGTCTTAGGCAGGTTCTGACCTGTCATCTCTGGATTCTTGATGCTTGATTGATTGAGCATCACTCTCATCATCTCCTGGTTATCAACTCAGTGTTGATCTCCAATTCTCCAATCCAGTAGAAGAACGTTCGACGAGAAGGTGGCTAAAAGTGTCGTCCCTTGGCTTTGAAGACCTGATATTCCTCTTCGGAATCTCGAAGTAGAACCTGAGGTTTCCATATTACACCATCGTTCCCTTTGATCATTTGCTTTCTTCTGTTTTTTCATACATTCCCCCCAGTTTACGCAGAGGCACCCACGGGCCACGGATCTCCTCATGGCGGATGGCCTGGATGAAGCATCTGCATGACTTGCTCCATATTATATAATTAATTGATTACCACACTAAATACCTAAAAGGCCCTAATCGGAAGCCCCTTATATGTTATTATACTCGTACCTTTCAACCCTACTGAGATTTCTTAGTTCAACCCTTTACGATAGCATTTTGCTCTTCCTGTTCAGGTTCTTCTTCTACCAGAGCGCGTTTTCTGTCACGTGAAAACGTGTATGTAAGCAAAGCTCTCCGAGCCGAGTTCCTGCTTACCTAATCATCTGATCAGACGATCGTCGACGGTACCTACCTATATACAAACTAAGTTGATAGAATAAATTTCTTAGAACTTAGACTCTAATAGATTAGACTTGTACACGATCTAAGAGCTCGCTTTTCCTAGCGACGTTTTCTTTCTTCTTTCTTTTCTTCGTTTAGATCCTACTCGAACTGCGAAGCTCCTTCTTCTGTTATCTAATAAGTCCCACCCGACATAATCAGGATGAACTTCAGACCTCTAGGCTGGAAACATCGCCAGCCACTTACTCTATCCCAGTCGAGCAACAATCACAAACTACGATTCCTCGAAGATGGCACCTTTCAGATTACCGTATTCTCAGATCTCCACTTTGCTGAGGGTAAGTTGGCCAATTTAAGGCTGAATAATACGGCTTCTGATATGAAAACATTACCCCAGACGAAGACAGCGTAAAGGGTCCAGCGCAGGACGCGAGGACCGCAGATGTTGTCAGGAAGGTGCTTGAATACGAGAGTTCACAGCTAGTTGTGCTCAACGGAGATCTTATCTCGGGCTATGGTACAAGGGCCGACAACGCGACTCTCTATCTAGATCAGGTTGTCGCACCCATTGATGAAGCGGGTCTGCCATGGGCATCGACATACGGGAATCACGACAATCAAGATTATTTGAGATCTCCAGACCTTTTGAGACGAGAGCAGACTTACAAAAATAGTTTAACTCAGAACATGTTACCCGATAATTCTCAGGCCGGCGTCTCCAATTACTTCTTACAGGTATACTCGGCATCTGGGAATGAAGATGTGCCAGAAGTTATTCTATGGTTCTTCGACAGTAGAGGAGGACGTGAGTCACATGACTGGGTCGACGACTCGGTAGGCTTCGCTTTCGATTCCCAGCCCACCTGAACCTCCTAACACTGATTAGGTTGTCGACTGGTTTAAGGATGCCAGTGCAAGTCTCACCCAACAATACCAGAGGACCATTCCGTCGCTTGCTTTCTTTCACATACCTATCAGTGCAACATATGCGTTCCAGGCAGACCCAGGTGTTGATCCCAGTAGGGAACCGGGCATCGACGGGGAAAAGGTCTGGTGGCAGGGCCGAGGGTTTGATGACAAGACTGGCCACGACGTGTCTTTTATGACCGCGCTATCGAGCACGGATGGGCTATTAGCAACCTTTAGCGGCCATGACCATGACAATGACTGGTAGGAGCTATCTTCATTAGTCTTAGGAAGATTTGGTGGCTAATGTGCATTTCTATAGGTGCTTCAAGTGGAAACGTCCTACTACCAAGGAGGCCGTAGCCAAAGATGGTGTCAACGTGTGCTATGGTCGCCATACAGGATATGGAAGCTATGGAAACCTGGCTCGCGGCGGAAGACAAATCCTACTACGGCAAGATACGTTAACAAAGGAGGTAGTTACGTGGATTCGATTGGAAGACGGGTTGGTTCCCGAGAACGTGACGTTGAATGCAACCTACGGTCAGGATGAGTATCATCCTTTTCAACAGCACATTGAGCTCAAGAGAAGTGAGTTCGAGAGCGTGGGTAACAGCCTTCAAGTCGTCCCACAACTATATTCAGCGGCGCTTTTGTTGTTGATTTTTCATTTTCTCGTCAAGTTATAAACTGTTGCAGGGAAGGCACCAATACAGGGACCGACGAAAAAGAGTCCCAAAATTTTTACTATATTACCAGGTATTCTTTTCGTAGAAATTACCACATATTGTTGGGGGGCCTATAACGTTAGTAAGCTGTTCTGGTTTGGTGGCAAAGTGCCATTACGGTCGGGCGCGGCGGAGGCGTTGTTATTGGTGTGCCGAATGCATCAACAGCGAGTTCGAACTCCAATAGAGTAATAAAAAGAGAATCGATTCAGTGGGTATCATGCGTAAATGCTCCGTACACTTAGACTTTTATAACCTCCAAGGGAACTAACGATAGTACCTTGACTTCCTAGAAAAAGAGCAGCTGTAGCGGCTTCTCCTCATCCACGTAGCGCTCCTTGAATTCAGGCCGGGCCAACCAGCGGGCCAGCGGCACCATGGTCTCCTTCATGTCCATGATGCCACGCTTCTTCTGGTCGATGTGCGAGGCGTCGATGACCAGACGCTCGAGGTTGTTCAACTTTAGCGCAGCTATTTTATGTTAGAATTAGAATGGCTAGGGAGAGCGGGGCAAGGGTTAGAAGGAGAAGGACTCACAGTTCTCGACCAAGTCAGACAATCGCGTGGGTGTTCCGACAGCGATGCCGGTACGATGCTTCTCGAGGAACTGAACACTTTCCTCCACCTTGATGTGCTTGGCGAACTAAAGACAATTATTAGTTGAACCTCCTTTTGATAACGGGGATGTATCTCATACCAGTTTCGCGACTGCATTATTCTTGGTCTGGTACTTTCGGACGGCCCTGCATTTCGTAAGCATTCATAATACTAGAGTATGGGAGAGAGAAGAAACCATACCTGACGGTATCCGCGGCTCGTAGGCCAGCGCCGGTGACGATTATCGTATGCGGCGAGCCTTTCTCCTTGGGCGCCTCGCCGAGCTTCTTCGGGTCCGCGAACTGCTCTAAAAAATCCGGTAGACTCTCTAGCTTACGCATCTTCAGGAAGGACGTGGTGTCCGTGACGTAGCTCGCTGGATTTATATTAGACAACTTCTCGCCAATGTATTAATAAGTTTATGAGACCATACGTGAGATGTCGAGTCGACTGAGCTCGATTGGCGTTAGATCCGTGCCGAATCGTCTGATCTTCTTGGCTAGGTGGTCCGCAAGTAACAGGTTGTCGATGAGACCGATCTTCTTGTTCACTCCGGCTTCGAGGTCTAGGTATTCCTCGTCTTCCTCGTACTGAGCTGCCTTTCTTCGTTTGGGTTGGGAGCCGCCGTCGTCGGCCCTGGAGCGCTTCTTGCTTTTGGGCTTTGGGGCCTTGGGTCTGGGCCTAGGTTTTGCTTGAACTTCCGACATGATTTAATATTTCACTAAGAATTCCAATTTGTGAATCATTGAATTTCTGTGGAAGACGGTGTTGCTACGTTGAGAGTGTTTTAGTATGAGATGAAAGTCTCAATTGATGAAGTGAAAAATTCAGTTAACCGTAGCAGTTCCCATTTATTTTTGTCGTATGCAACAATCCACAAACCAAGAATTATCCGATTTAGCCCCGCCATCTTGTTCTCTCATCCCACCACCGATAAAAAATGCCCCGCGTCACAGTCACCAATATCACCCGTTTACTGTTGACCGGAAGAGTCACACCATATCACCTTCTACCATATTAGATAAATTATAAAAGAGGGAGTTGCGATTATCTTCTCTTCGGATACTCCCTCCAATTGAGTTTCTCTTTTCTCTCCCATCCATCAAAATACCAGAAAGTATCACCATGTCTGAACCGCCCGTCGACCCAGCCCAAGCCGCGGGCTCAGCTGCCCCGCCGGCAGAAGGCGAAGCTCCCACCTCCAAGAAGGGCGCGAAGAAGGCCGAAGCCAAAGCCAAGAAGGAAGCCGAGAAGGCGCGCAAGGCCGCGGAGCGAGAAGCTGCCGCCGCAGCGCAGAAGGCTGCTTCTGGCGGAAACGAGGACCTGGCCAAGGAGAACTACGGCGATATCCAACCTTCCACTAGAGTCGCCGCCGACAAGGTGCAGCTCAAGAAACTGGGCGACGAGCACCTGGGCAAGACCATCAAGCTGCGCGCCTGGATCCAGAACGCGCGCATGCAAGGCGCCAAGATGGCCTTCGTGGAGCTGCGGGAGGAGCGCAACTGGTCCGTCCAGGGCGTCATGGCCGCCAGCGCCGACGGCACACCCGTGTCCAAGCAGATGGTGAAATGGGTCGGCGCGCTACGACTCGAGAGCTTCGTGCTAGTCGAGGCTACCGTGCAGAAGCCGCTCGAGCCCGTCAAGAGCTGCCGCGTCAGCGAGTACGAGCTGCACCTGACCAAGTGCTACCTGATCGCCGCCGGCCCCGAGGTCCTGCCCCTCGGCCTCAACGCCGCCAACCGCGCCATCGCCAGCTTCGACGACGAGGATCCGCAAACCGCTGCGCCCGCCGAGCAAGTCGAGAACCTGACCCTGACTGACTCCGCTGCCGCGCCATCGGCTAGTCTCAGCACCCACCTCAACAACCCAGCCATGCACAAGCGCGCCCCCGTGCAGCAGGCCATCGCCGACGTGCGCATGACCGTGCGCAAGCTGTTCGCCGAGTACCTCGACAGCAAGGACTTCGTGCAGTTCGAGGCGCCGTGCCTGATCGGCGCGGCCTCCGAGGGCGGCGCCAACGTCTTCTCCCTGCCCTACTTCGACAAGCACGCCTTCCTCGCCCAGTCCCCCCAGTTCTACAAGCAGATCGAGATCGCCGGCGGGAGGAAGAGGGTGTACTGCATCGGGCCCGTGTTCAGGGCCGAGAACTCGAATACCCCGAGGCACATGACCGAGGTACGTACCCCTTTTTTACCCCTTATCACTATCACTTTTTGTCTGGGTAAAGTAAAATAATTAACGATTATCTATAGTTCACCGGTCTCGATCTGGAGATGGAGATCGAGGACCACTACCACGAAGTCATCGACATGATCGAAGGCGTCATGCTGCACATCTTCCGGGGGCTGCAGACGCGGTGCAAGGAGCAGGTCGACCTGATCCGCGCCATCTACCCGTCCGACGACTTCCTGCTGCCGGAGCCCGGCCGGGAGGTGCGCCTGACCTTCGCCGAGGGCCAGAAGCTGCTGCGCGAGGAGGGCCCCGAGGAGTACCGCCACGTGTCCGACGACGAGGACATGAGCACGCCGCAGGAGAAGGCCCTCGGCGCCCTCGTGCGCAAGAAGTTCGCCACCGACTTCTACGTCCTCGACAAGTTCCCCGAGGGCGCCCGCCCCTTCTACACCATCGAGGACCCCGCCAACCCCAAGGTCACCAACGCCTACGACTTCTTCATGCGCGGCCAGGAGATCCTGTCAGGCGGCCAGCGTATCCACACCCCCGAGCTGCTGGAGGCGAGGCTCAGGAAGAAGGGCATCGACCCCGCCAGCCAGGGCATCAAGGAGTACGTCGACGTGTTCCGCAGCGCGGGCGTGCCGCCGCACGGCGGTGGCGGTATCGGCCTGGATCGCGTGGTCGCGTGGTACTTGAACCTGCCGAGCGTGCATCTGACGAGTTACTACCCCCGCACGCCGAAGAGGCTGTCGCCTTGAACTTTGCGTGAAGTTGGGGTTTGATGACTTGATGCTCGAAAAGGTGTAAGGGAGGGGGCTGTGTGTAGGAAGGACTACTAGGAACTAGTCTAGTCGGTACGATAGATAGAGGATGATTACCTACCCGACGGAGGATTTATCCACGTCGTGATGAGGATCAATACATGATTGAACTAAGAATACGCCTGTTTGGTCTGGTTTCGTGGGCCGTTTCTCTTCGCCCTAGGTAATAGATCCAAACATGCTGAGCTCTTTTAATTTGGCCGTAACCACTTTGTCTTTTTCCCTTCTATAACTACCTACCTCCGTAAGGCCCCCCCAATCAAGAGCAATTGGTTATTAAGAGAGTTGTGATCTAAAAAAACGAGAGAGGTGATATGAACTGCTACGATGGCCTATAATCCACACCTAGCCTCTTCCTCTCCCTCCGTCGCTAGATGTCATCTCCTATTATATCCCCAAATAGGTAGGTAGGTAGGTAGATACAAAAACGGAAAGACTATCACAGTAAGAGCTTCATGGCGCAGTGGGAGCGCGCCAGGACCTTAATTGGGACCCGGAGGACCTCCGATCGAAACGGAGTGGAGCTTGTTTTTTTTTTCCCTTCTTTTTCTTTTTTATAACGCTGTCTTTAGAAAATGAGATGGTTAGGTAGGTAATTAAGGGACCGGTTCACTGATATGTCTAAAGGTTGGTGTGATATAGGTATGGCCATGGTGCACTATTTTCTCGGAATTGAAGCAGACTGGAGCAACAAGTGAGATACGTAAGGCATTAGTTAGCCATTTTGATAATTCGATGCGTATACAAATTATGACATGCTCTACCTAACTTGAATGAGTATCCCCATCTAACCATTGCCTCCATGTCTCTACCTGCTCTGCAAACAAGCACTGCACACGAGCAACGACAAATTGCAAGTTAGACGAAGTTACAATACAAGTTGTTTGCACTAAACTCAAAAACCGTGTCAACCATGCAGTCATTAGTTGGAATTGACAGTAAAGAACCAGAAGAAAAAACAAGACAAAGACAGCAATGGTCAAGTTGGTTCCGTCTAGGGCTTAGCAATAATCGGTGGAAACGTGACTGCGAGGGTTCTGGTGTTGGGGTTCGATTCCTCAAGTGGCCCAGTTAGTATCCTTCCCCCTGCCCCTTTTTTAATTTTTCGTAGTCTAGACTTGACCGTAGGCTTATAATAGAATGTTAGGTATTCTTGACTGGCTGAGTACAATAGTACCGAAGAGGAACAGGTACATGGTCACTTGAACGTAACGAGAACAACAATTACAGGTTGACATGCAATCGTGTTTCTAAGAATTCCTAACCCCTCTAACTTTTACAAGTCCCATCACACCACACACCTAGGTGGCAGGAGGTAACCCTGTCGTAGTGAAGTAATCATACACCTGCCCTCATTCCCTCATTCCTCTTTCCCCCTTCCCCTTTTCTGTCCATCTTCTCAGTAATACGTCCGGGTCCGCGTCGTCAATTCATCTAGGACTTCCAACGGGCATCGATCTGCTTCTTCCTCACCTATAGTCACTGTTAGCATATGCCTTCTCGTCCCATATTTCCCCGTCTCCTAAGAAGTTCCGAAGAAATTAAAGAAAGAACTCACCATCGGTCTCAAAGCCGCCACCCCCAGGACGAGCGCCGCCACGGTGCCGAGCAGCGCCAATTTATTAAACCCCTTGCCGAGGACGTCGAACGCCATGCTAGGCGCGACGCGCGTGCCGAAGACGTCCACGCCGTACGCCAGCACGAGGCTGGTGCTCTCGAGCACGGCAGGCGTGGTGATGATCTCCTGGACGCCGAGCACCTCGCGGCGGTGCGTGATCTGCAGGCGCGGGTCCAGCTCGATGGCGGGGACGTACTTCGACAGGCCCTCTTCGAGCTCCGCGGGCGTCGGGTCCCGGCCCACGGGCCGCCGGGGCTCGAGCGCCATGCGCGGGATGCCGACGATGGCGTGGGACTGCGGCAGGTACGCCAGCAGCTGTCTGCTCGTGATGCCCTGGCGCGTCTTGGTGACCGCGAGACTCCGGATCGGCGCGCTGAGGATAAACGTCTTGCTCACGACGGCGGGGAGGTACGGGCCGGTGGGGCTATCGACGGGGTCCAGGCTGGAAAAGTTGACGGTGTCGCCGAGGGGCCCGCGGTCGTTGGCCTCGTCCGACTCGTACAGGTCGGACACGACGACCTGGTAGCCCTTGAGGTTCTGGGCCGCGTCGCGGAGCTTGTACTGTCCGTAGAAGGAGCACAGGAACCAGTTCTCGGCCACGGCGCAGCTGATGTCTTTGGTGGGGTCGACGCCCTCGTACGTGGACGAGGTGAGGACTTGGCCGGAGATCGTGTCGAGGAGGTAAACGACGAGCGAGTTGGCTTGCTCGTCGGTGGCGGCGACGACTAGGGTGTTGGGGTTTAGGTACTTGTACTTCACCGTGCGGTCCCCTAGTACGCGGCCTATGGACGCGATGGGGTCGTGCTTGGATCGGCTAGCTATCTCGACGATCTTCTGTCCAGCAGGGGGGTTGAAAGTCCAAGTTGGCACTTCAGCAGCGTTCTCACCCTTGGCTACAAATTTCGAGCCTTTGATTCCGCCGTCCTCTGTCCTCGTGACTACGGTCTGCTTGGGAGCGAAAGAGCTTTGCATCTCGGAAATCTTGCCGCCCTCTCCGATGGGAAGCAGCCAGGGTCCAGCGTCGCTGTCCACTACAACGGCACTCTCCACCGGTGGGAACAAGCCAGCGGGTATGGACTCAATAGTCTTACCAGTGTCTGACTTGACAATGATGAACTCTCCACTAGCCCCGCGGACAGTGACAACCCCATTTGCATCGTCAGCGTGGATAGCAACTACCTTCCAAGGCTTGTTCCCGGGCGTCTCATTCGCATTCTTGGACCAGACAATTCTTCCCTGGTTGCCGGCATCAAGCCCATAAAGCTTACCGCGCTTCGTAGCTAGCACAACAAGTTTGTTGAACCCAAAGCTGTCTCGTGAAAGCACACCACTTGCACCCCCTGTTTCGGAACCAAGTATACTAGCCACAAGACGGGTAGGCAGGGCCTGCAGATACGCAGGAAAGTACTGCAGCTCATCAAAATGGCGAGTCACGCGGTGCACGAAAGCAGACCAAGGATCAGTATGAGCCTCGGCCTCGAGCGTCCTAGCCAGAGCTTCCGACTCGGGGATCTCGGCCCACGTGGCAGCGACGGCACCGCTCAGACCCTCGGGCCGGGTCCAGGAAACGTCGCCGTTGACGATCTGAGTCCAGTCGTCGGCGTCAGTAACGATGGCTGATCGTACGGCGTAGTTGTCCTCGGCTTTCTTGACGACTTCCGAGACGCCGTGGACGGCAAGCAGCTTCTCGGTTCCTGATTTCAGAGCCCAACGTCCTAGTATGCCATGGGACATTGACGAAGTGACAATAACCTCATCGGCCGTAACACGCGTAAAGTAGACATTCGAAGCATCCGAGCTCGTCGAAAACGCGCTCCCACCTTCAAGCAGCGGCAGATCGTACGCCTTGGTGATGGCATGGCTCTTGAGGTCGATATGGAACACATCCGCCTTACTACCCGTCTTGGTCCGGGTATGCACGAGGAAATGCGGCGAGCTCTGCACGGTATGCGGGGCGTGGACCTCGACGCTCACCGCATCCTCTACGAGCGGGAATTCCTGCCTGTTCTTGGAGCCGAGCACGTTGACCTTGAGTTTGGTGAGTGTGTTGTCGGTCCAGGCCACGACGGGAGCAGCCGAGTTGGCGCCGACGAACATGACGTCCTCGGGTTTCTGGACTTCACCCTTGGTACCAATGACGATCTCGTCGAGTTTCTTTCCGGTGAGCGTATCCAAGACCATGACCTTCAGATTGTAGGAGAGCAGGGACCCGTGCAGCGTGACGACGAAGACTTTTCCTGTGTTGGTGCTGACCTGCAGCGGCACATCCTCCGTGACGCCCCTCCACTCCCAGACCACGCTTCCCTCCGTGCCGTGTATTCTCCTCGCGACTGTCGTGCCGGCTTCTTCGTGTAATGCAAGAACATCCTTTCGATCGCCCTCCGTCATCTCCATAACCTCGAGGTCCTTCACTGTCCCCTCAAAATTGAGTGTCCATACGTTGCACCCACTGATCGCGTCCCACGTATGCACACTGCTTCCCATTGCACTCGCCAACCACGTATCATCTTCGCCCGCTCGTAAGTGTCCTCCGCCATCCGTACTGCTTTCATTTAACAGCTGTCGCCATACGATCGCGCCATTGCCGGGGTTGACGGCGCCTAGCACACCCAAGTCGCTCAGGGTATACAGTAGACTCGCTTTCTCCGAGGGTCTAGGTCGGTGGAAGAAGGTAGTTTCGCGCTGCGGCACGCCGAGCAATTCGTGGTGGTAGTCGATATGGCCGACCTCGTCCTTGAACACGGCGCGCACGGCCGCCGGCAGGGCTAGCAGCACTGCAAGCGACAGTGACAGCGAGTTCGCCGGAAAATGCATCTTCGGTTGATGCGTAGAGATGTTCTCTACGCGGAAAGATGCTAATCCAATGGAAATTGTTGTTTTACGTGATCTGGAGCATTGCTGTTGAGAGTTGAGAGTTGGGAGTTGACCGAGCTAGGGGTATCTAATCGTTAATAAGACCTTGATAATATGGATTGGGTCAGGTGACCCAACCCTAGCATATAAAGTAAATTAAAATAATGTATTTAGTCGTTTATAGCTTATAGTAAACTTAATGAAATTAAGTAAGTTATAATAATTATTTAAATTTAAAAGTTTTATAAATATTATAATATTTTAAATTTTTAATATTATATAATAATAAATATAAATAATTATTTATAT